>JABASH010000250.1:0-47657 GCA_019776445.1 Tomocerus maximus | reverse complement strand
AGCGAGGAAACCAATCCAATATATATAAAATATATGTTACGAATTATCTTTGCAAACGCTGCATATGTACGTGGAGGAAGAAAACGAGAAAGATCAGACAAAAACAAACAGAGTTGTAGAAAATGGTATCATCACATGATAGCAGCGAGAGATAAGACCCTTTCCCTTGTTCTATATCATTTGCGGGTGATATATACGTATAGAGAGAGATAGAAGATCAAACATATTCAAAGACAACTCTATATTATAGAAAAGGAAGTGAAGGTAAATTGCATTGTTATACTAAGGAGAAGCAAGTTGAAGAAGCGGATGGATGGGAGGAACTGCCCTAGTCTCGGATGGAATAGATGAAACTCAGTCAGTCAGTCAACCAGCTCAGAATTTGCTGTTCCTAGTCCTTGTCATTTCACATTTACGACTTTCTCTTGGAGAAAGCTGAAGGCTCAACTTTGTGATTCTTCTTTCTGAGCGTGGATAGCAACTGTATTGTGCACACATAGGTACGTCAAAATATATCTGAATGAAACTTATCTATTTATCCCAAGTTCAGAGATGGCAACATTATTACACCGGATGGACGAATGGAGTATGTTTTCCCAGGAAGGTATCACTTACTCGCAATGTCATCATAATCATTTCACAATATGTTGATAGATATGCAATAATATTATTTGCATAGATGCGCATCCTGATTTTCTATTCAGAAATCCAATATCATGAAAACTACTCACCTTTTTATGCGATTTCGGATTGTTTACTGCGTAAGAGTTTTATTTTCCTATATTATTTGTTTCCTGACTACGATTCATCTTATTGTGTACCTACAAACATCTCTTTCTTCATTCGAATGTAATAACGACTAAGTTAGTTTTCTAATAGCAACTATTGTGCATGAACATCAGGATAGGAGTCTATATAACGAGCATCACTGTACTATAAGCCTTTGTTTGCAATTGCTCTGCTTTCCCTAGAAAGTTAGCGACTATTTTATCCGTTCTATCTTTATTGCGCATTATTATACGTCCTAGATGCAGTTAAAGGCTTGCTTGAATGGTTGCTTTGTTTTATCTTTACATGAGGGAATCTTTCTTCATTTGCTTCCTCTTGAAATTATGTTCTTTATTAAAGATTAAGACATGCTCGTAAAAGACCAACGGAAAATCCTCTCCGTTTATAGTTTTATAACTATCTGTGTATGAAAGGCATAAAATGAAATAGACCGGCAATTTTCTTGTAAACTGACAGATAAAATGATGTTTCAAAGCGATGTACAGATCTGTATTACTTTCTATCGTAGGTGTACAGTTGAGAATCCAGCTTTGGTATCCACCATAATATAGATTATTGCGTATGGAGAGCTATTTGTAAAATACCCATAAGCATTGCACTCCTTTGTCAGATTTTTGCTTTGTTAGACGAGAAGGAGATGAAGTTACTCCTCCAACCTAAATAGTTTTATATGTACGTAATAGATAATATGGTCTATGGTCTTGTTTTATTATTATAAAAAGTATTGTGCAGTACAATGTACTGCTTATGTTACAGCCATTATTGTAAATACCTAAACAAACGTAGCGTTGTAAAAAGTTTTTCCTTTTTTCACTTTGGTCATGTAGTACAGATATTAGATAATGTTATAGGTAAAATATTTGTAATTTAGTTTCATATTGGCTCCTCGTTGAATCTTTTGTTGATACTTCCTACACATCTCTGAATGGGGAGGGCAAGGTACATGTAGGTACATGTTATTATTATGCCTCCAAGATAGCAGCGTATACCTACATGGAAGGTAGATACATTCTTTGGATGTAAAATTAAATAGGAAAAGAGCTTGCTGAATTGAATTTCGCTATGGTAGGCGGAGCACAGCTATTTGCAACATTGTTAGCAAAATACAGGATTGTGTGCCTACATGCCAAAGTCTCTTAAATTCAAGCTGTACACATGCAGTAGGTTGTAATTCTAGCCAAGATATGCATTACGCACGGATTTTTATACGTACAAGTATGATATGATCTGTGTACAGGGATGTAGATGCAGACTAAAGGACATGCCGTATATTTAGGAATTTTATTGGTCACGTAGTTTCAGCTGTAGTTTTGTGCTATCCACCTAGGACGGTTCACGTATACGGCAGCTACCTATCTGGGGGCATAACAAAAGAGCAATCATGCTCTTTTCCTGAAGAGCTTAAGTCGCACTGCCAGACGAGCGAATTTCTAAAGCAGAAAGAAATAACGTGAATTTATCTGGCTTTTGTCAAAAGATGACGTCCAGAAATACGGGCTTTTGATGCTTGACAGTAAAGTCCGGAAGTTTTATTGGTGAGAGATTGTTATCGTTTGACTTGAGTCAGAATGCTCTCCGTAGGAGCAGTCCTTGTTTAGGCTCCGTGCAATTGTGTTTTATCTAGCTAACTGGCTGCATTGTGTGTACATGTGTAATACTAAACTCCGTAAGTAGTACATGCTGTAGGAAACTTTGGCTTTTTGTAGGGTAATGGCTACTGTAAAATTTAGAATGGATGAAGCTTTAATGGCTCTTTTACTGTTGTGTTTCGTGATGCATTCCTTACAACTGAATGTCCTCGTTGATTTCGCTGTAAAGCTTCTTAACAGATTATAAAAGGACGAGAAAATTGACAATGAGCAGTTTCATCTTTTTCCTTTCTGCCTAACCTTAAATCTTACACAAGTCATCTCCAACATCTTTCTTGCACCTAATACTCTTAATACGGCATGCTTAAATACTTTTTATTTCATCCCACAGCTTTTCATTCTACTAATACTATAATCCCGTTGAATCAATTCCCGCAAATGACGACACACACTCTGACTGGGAAATGCAAGATAATTCTAGAAGCATTGTCACAATTTAGATCTTACTCTTCAGTGCACTCTGGATTAGCGTAGCATTATGGGGTTTTTGATGGAGTGTAAGTAGCTACAGAATGCTAATTAATCCCGGGAACAATGACGAGGGGAAGATTGTGAATACTTGTGACATTTAATTATTAATCTGGTGTTTTATTGGAAGAAATTCCTGAGGATACCTAGGCGTTGAGTGCATACCTGTTAAGTAATCCCCGAGCAATAAATTCGACATGAGTAAATCTTTTGTACAGCTCAATTCTTGATGAGCATTTCTGGCAAGTCTGTAAGTAATAAAATCAAAAGGATTCTACTAGAAACGAGGCAAGTGGCTGAAATATTTCAGCTCGCAGCATTTTACAACTTGGTAAATGTTTTTAAAGCGAGGATTCCGGAGAGGGAACAAGAATCTGGTGATTGGGAATGTGGGAGCAGAGTTGGTAGGAGTTTCGGACGGCAAGGTTCAGGAGTCTCGTTTATTATGTAGCAAAGATCTAATAAAGTGCTATGGAGATTGGAGAGTATCTTAAATGAGAATGAGGGATGGTGGTGAAAGTGAGACTCCAGCAGCGAGACGGTTCCGCCTTCGTTAATTCCCAAGGAAGCAGTCAGCTTGTTAGGTGAAATAGAATGTCAGCCTCACACCTCATTTTCGTCTTTCAGCCTTTCATTACATCCAGCTCGCTAGTAAATCATGAGGCCAGCTCATAAATTTCAACTTCATATGAAATTGTTCGTATGAAACGGAAATGTCCCACCGTCGACTCCAGTCAACCCACCCACCTACCGCCCGGTCTTACAGAGACTCCTTCCCATCGATGCGATGAAATGAAAAGGTTCGAGAGCTGTAACTACGTTATCTGAAAATGTGTGTCTAGTGTGCATGTCTTTGGCAACATATCTATCTTCTTGACTCCGGCAGTTTCATTGATGACTCTCCGAAGTAATAGTACCAAGGGCTATTGCGTATTTATTTATAGTAGACTTTCTTATTCATAAATTCTGAATGGGCACATATGCAAAATGCATTTTATTATACGCAAACCTATCTGCACTGACAATTATCTATTGCAATGGCCAATGCGAGTGGATGCATGGATATTTAGGATTATCTAGTAGAATATTATGTATAATATATGATTAGCCATCTAGCTCACATTACTTTTCATATAAAATATTCACTCGCTTAGACTACAATTATTCAGTCTTGTCGTTCTCTTGCCGATTGAGCTTGTTACCCAATCCAAAAACATCCCATATAATACACACTGCACTGACAACAGCAATTTAGTCAGATTTATGGATCATTTACATACTTATTTAATCTCCATCTGATCTTATACCTTCATGCTGCGTGGCTTACCAATTGAAGACGCTTTGGGTGGGTTTTGTCCTTTTTCACAATGGTGTGTGTATACAGTCATGTAGCTTCACAAATGGCTGCTCTCATTGTGGTTCAAGTAGTGAGAAGATATATTTTATATACATACCTGGCATCTTTATAACATTATAACAGATATTTTATCCACCTTTATCTAAGTATTTTATCCCGGCTTCTTTTCTTAAGCGTTTGAGATTGCGATGCGCTACCATTCATGCCTATAACTATTCAAATGTATCTCTTTCTGCAGCAGGTTACATAACAGGGCTATACATAGTCTTCTACTTTACATATTATATGTACTGGTAGGTATACACTTATCATTAGTTTATGTAGATGGGTAATGTAAAGAATGGTAGTATGTAATAGCAGAGAATAACCTGATGCTGCCGGCTACTATTATCGTATAGGTGCATGCATAATGTATTATCTTAATACATTATGACTGCTATGTCGACTCCTTCCGACTCCTAAGGAATATAAATAGGCACTCGGTCGTATACTCAGAGGGGTAGTTTTATTATTGTGAGATAAAGAATGCAGAGTTAGATAATATATTGTCCTCCACTCTCGCATCCATATATACCATATTATAGGCCACCAAATCTAATTTTGCTTATTGCCACTATCGTATAAATAATATACCTACGCGCGTATGAGTGTGGATATAAAGAGTTAGGGAGAAATTGGAAAGCCCAGTAGTGTTCGCTTCTAAATTCCTAAGGTGCACAGAATCGGAAAAGGATTACATTAGGAGATGCAAATCCCCAAGTTTCTCTCCAGGGAAATGATCCTATCAGTTTCAAATTCCGTAAAGTAAACCTTTCCTCAAAGGAATATATATGTCTAAATGCAGTATTTATTACGGAGAAGTATATGTTACAGAAGAGTGAGAATAGTCGGGCGGGTAGTTGGGCCACAGTGTCTGGCGACGGGACAAAGTGTATTTGCGAGCGAGGTATTAACCAGAATAGATACTCCTATAAATTACAATTGCCTTTAGCTCTTCTCCAACTGATAGTTGTTTGGTGAAAAGAAAGCTCTCTCACGGTTCAAGGCCTTTAATCACATTTACGTGAGACGATACAGATAATCTAAGGAATCAGCAAGTGCCAAACCAAGTCAAGTCGGTCCAAGCCCGAGACTACACCAGATTACACTGGTACACTCACGAAATATCGATAGCCAACTCAACAATACAAATAGGTCTAAATAAATCACAACACCATCGCATCACCACTTTTCCAATTCAAATATATATCTTTCACATGCCACTGCTAATCCTTATCTCTTTTCATCACACACATCCAATAACAACGTCTCACACAATATCAGTGAGCAAGATGACAGGAGACCCTATTCGAGTTGTCCTATCGCCTTAATTGCATATAATATTAGTTTCCCTATTTATTTGTATTAATATGTTTGCTAACAAATAGATTCCAAGTTATCAGCAACGTATCTGTAGTTGAGCATCAAATCCTTTGGCGGTTCTTTAAACGGAAGGAAAAGAAAGTTGGTCACCCCACCCAGCATTACTGATGAATCTATTGTACCATATACGTGTGATTTTTGGAGCGAGGGAAGGAAAGGTTCGGTTTGGCTAGGAATTTATAGCTGGTCGTGGGTGGCAGGACAAGTCGTGTCCTTGCAGATCGGACTTGTGTAGGTTCGGATACAGTCAGCTGGTAGAAAGTTGTTCTAGTTAGGTGATATAATGGAGTGACAGTCAGTAGTGACAGTGCATAGCGTGAGATGAAGTCAGAAGAGTGGAGTTGAATTGAAAAAGCAATGCAGGCAGTTGCAATAGGTGAAGTTAAGATGAGGAAATCGATTTTCATCTTGACGGCAGATACAGCCATAATGCAGCTATTAAGTAAAGGAAAAGAGCATTTTCTTGTGGGGCCGAGGTAATGTAATGGCTAACGAAGGAAGAAAGGGCAGCAAAAGGAAGGGAAAGTGAAAGATAGGAGCATCCGAAATATGATTATACCCATAGGTCGAGGTAATGATGGCCATTACTCTCCTTCCCGACGCTCATCATTACTCCACTACCCATTTTTCATTTGCCACAACGTCTTCGCCCGCACTCCCGGCATTTGCCTCACACGATCCGACGACTACGCCACTCGCTCTTCCCACTTACCACTGTACAACAATCTACAGAATTACAGCGACACTAAAACCATACTTCCAACCCTATAACTTTAACAAGTAACACATTTCATTTTGAATAACTGACTACACTCTAGTTATGCCTACTGTCTTAGCAATGCACACACGCGTCTGCTCTTGTCTCCGAATTGCCCTTTCCCTCACCCACTTTATCTACTACCATACTTATGGAAATCGCAATAGATAAAGACCGCATATTACCGAGGGATTTCACTTTTTGTACCTACACAGTCTCCACAATTGCTAAGTACATATTCATTTGCCAAAGTAGATATACTGGGACATATGACAGATCTTTACTACCACTACTCATTTCGAGAATCCCACCAGAGGCAGAACCATTTCCTTAAAATTCATTTTTCGTGTCATACAGAACAGGGAAATGTAGTCAGAGTCTTTCTTTCATTTTACACATCACCACTGTGTCCTTTCACACTCTGACAACTTCTCCAACGATAATCGTCTCCGTCTCTACTAATATCACGCATGTCATATTTATCATATCCTATTTACCAAAAAGAACTCTAACTGTCAAAGTTATATGCAATTAGCAGAAGGTAATACTATTAACCTTGATACTTATTTAATTAATTTAATTATGCCACTTTATCAATTTCGGGTGAAATGAATCCCAGCACTGAGTCTGGAAGTTGCAGAAGTGTTTGGCATATAAAAATAGTAGCAAGGAATTTAATTTGTGACTATAGATGCCTTTCTTGTGTAGAGAGAAAGCAATTTCTTATGATATGGCCATTCGAATGGTAGTAATTATTCGGGTTATTAACAATCTACTCCGCCTAGGTGTTTGGCTGAAGCAGTGCGTGCTTTCCCTGGCTTTCACTTCATTACAGTTCACGCTACCTTTGCTAGTGAAGAGGTTGGTTATAGCGGAGGGAGTAGCATACAATTAAAGTGAATTTAGGTTCCGTGCACTAATGGGTGTACCTAAATATCTGAGTTCACACTCTTGTCATCGCATACTCTGATCATGGCCACAAATCTTACATAAATCCACTCGACACACCACCACAAAACTGACTTAATGTTTAATTCGACGCTTTTAGTCTGATTAAAGTAGTTACTATCGTTTGGATGCACTGCTCTGCTTCTGTCTTCTCTTGCCGCTTCAATTGCTGGCCACGACAATAGTAGACAAACTATGTCTACCAAATAATCGTAAGTTTCGATTGCCATGCCCAACTGAACAAAACACTACTGTATTAGTACATGCATCCAAGATCTGCCCGCAACAGCCAGTCCGCACTAATTCAGCGTTCCACCGCATGAAATGCTAAAATTTTCGTCTCTTTCCCAATTTTATGTTGTGTTGCTAAAATCCAGAATTCCAAACTAAGTATGAAGGCACTATAATTAAGAGCATAAACCATAAAGAGATCGACTATCTACATGTTACAGTATAATATTCAGACTAATTGTGTCTAGCCGAGTCCAGAAAGCAAAATGGAACTACTTTCCATTACGTCTGAGTAGCAATCTCCAAAAAACGTTATTAGCATATTCCAGGTGTTTAACATGTAACACTATACAATGTCATCAATTTTACACAATATCTGACTATAAAACTAATTCTACAGAAGATTTTAGATTCCACGCATTCAAATCTGTTTGAAGATAAGTTGATTAGGAGGCGTATTGGAATGTGTACATGCATATTATAGTGTGGGGCAGAAGATGAGAAAGGTAAGGAAAATAAAATAAACTCGCTACATAAATATCCAAATGCACTAAAGATTCGTTCAGCCACTAAAAGTGCGAAAGGGAAAATAAATGGGAAACCCATTTAGAAATGTGTACATAGTGTTTTGCAGTCTATCCTGAAATGTCTCTGTGGTTTGCTGTAAATGTGTATGTAAGTATAGTTGTGTCTTGTGCCTGTACTTTTCCAGACCCTTATCGAACCAACCAGGTACTTACACATTCCATTTCTTACAGAACACTACCTTACTTTACATTAGCGAGTTCTAATTAGTGACGGCTAGCACAATAAATCGCTTCGTTTTCTCCGACAAGTCTCAAGTTTATTGCAATTCCTTGAACGAAAATAATTGGCTTTTGTGCCACCGTAACTGGCACACGTAATGGGTCAGGTCAGCAGGGTTTCATTAACCCACCTCATACCAGTATTCTGTAGTGAATGGATCACACAACTTGAAATTTATGATATTGGTACCTGGCACATTACTGGTTTCATGATATTAATACTCTTGAGCTTTGTTCCTCAACAAATACAGTTCTCTGCCACGGAGCTCTGATATTCGTCGAAAATCACCATCAAAATAGCATTTTAGAAATAGAAAATGATCAATTTTTAAAATGTTGATGGATTTTAAAAGATTTTAGTTTCACGATAGAGTCTACAACACGAAATGTCAATTTAGATGATAATGAGATAGAATTTAATTTCATCGAAACTAGAATTTGCCGGAGAAAGGCGTCTATCAGGAGTCTAGTTTAGTATTTGAAATCCATATCTGGCTGGTAGGTAGGAATAGCTAATAGGGCCCGTGTAGCCTAAGACACGTAGTAGCGTGGCGTGTGGTGCGGTAGAAGAGGAAGACTTGGTCGGGGCTGACGAACGGGATTTATAAGCAAGGCAAACAATTGAAAGAGCAAAGATTGACCGAGTAGCACGAGAGATTAAGCTAATATATGGAAATCGTGAGCTTTGACGTGGAACTCATTTATTTAAATTTAAAGAGATAGAGAGCTGCTCAAAGAGACAGTCGTAAGGTAAACGCGGGATGGAAACAATAAGAGAGGCAGGGATGTGATGGAGAAGATAGTTGAGAGATAGCAGGGACAGAAGCAATATGCATTGTGATGGAGTCAACTGCGGACGATAAGTAAAATAAAGTCAAGCGAGATAGGACGGCATAATATTTGGGAGGACATGCCAAAGGATGAAACACGAAGGGAATGTCGTGGATGTGTAGTCGTCTAGTGGCAATGGCTGAGGGAATGTCGTCCGTGTAGTCGTCTAGTGGCAATGGCTGAGGGAATGTCGTCCGTGTAGTCGTCTAGTGGCAATGGCTCAGCTGAGAAGGAAAGCAGAATGGACTGGAAACAGAGAATCATAGCTCAAGCTGGTCGCATAAGGATTTTCTCCTTTTGTTTATTTCATCAGCCAATTCCCAAAGGACATTTCCTGTTTCCAGAATTCCGATTTCTTCGTGGTTCACTGCCCAACCAATATATCTCACTGCGGTCACAAACAGCTTTAACCAGCCAATACGAAAAGCGCCAAGCTCATG
The DNA here is from genome assembly GCA_019776445.1 of Tomocerus maximus. Lineage (NCBI taxonomy): Eukaryota > Metazoa > Arthropoda > Collembola > Entomobryomorpha > Tomoceridae > Tomocerus > Tomocerus maximus. The sequence goes on along the minus strand of JABASH010000250.1, from coordinate 37,959 downwards.
TAGCACTAAGATCGACTCGACCAAAGAGGAACATTACGTACAGCAGCACATATTTAGTAGCCCTGGCCTTACAGACGACCAGGGCAGGAGCCAAAAACTCACAACAGAGAAAAGTAAGCCGAGCACTTACTTACTCCTCTCGGTACATACCCGTGCAATTGCCTATACGATATGCACTCAGTAATGGCCCAAGAGTTGCTGGATCCTCTGCTTATGCCTTCCTTCCCTCTTCTTATGTCTCCTGTCGGACCGAAGTATGTAAGTTGGAGTCGGGGCTGTCCCGTATAGTCAAGACGAGTCAACTCAACTTCATTGTAGTCATATCCTTTCTTTCGGAATAACTGGTGGTGAGGACGAGGAGATACATACGGATGCAGACACAGATACATGGAGTGAGCAAGTGAAGTGCACTGGGAAGCTACAATTCTCTGAATACCCAAGGGTCACATCACTTTCAAACTGAGGCCTAAAATCCAGCCGCTTACTCTGCAGCCTATTAGCGTACATATTCAACGGACTTGGCTTCACTTGACTTCAAATACAATACACTCGACTACTTAATACAGCCCACTACGCAAGAAATAAACTATTCATGTAACTTATAGAAAGACTGCTGCGATATTATTATCAGCCTAAGTATAAGTATAAAGACGAGAGAGAGGGAGAAGTCTTGTGAGTAGTCTTACTGTATAGAGTATGTAGAAGATAATATTTGGGCACATTGCATACTACTACTATATTATGGTGGACTATATACAGATAGTATGCACTACGTACACATAGGAGACTAGATAGAATGACCTACATTTAGTACTTGCCAAATAGTCCGTACTGCATTTTTAGTCGCTTTCTCCATTGAGTTCTTCCCCATTCCATCTCACTACTTAGCAGTCACTGCTACAACCTCCATGCTCCTCCATGAGCTACTTATTTGTGTCTGGAAGCAAGGAAGCGGAAATGGATGTATTATGTCGGCTAAACTGCATTATTTATGGACTCTTCAATCTTTATTGGCTCTCTAAACTTGGCATAAACCTTTTGTTTCGGAAACATAGCAAAAGGATTTGCCAGCCAGTTTCTCTTAGATCTCCGTCTTCCATCCAACCGTTCGAATTACTTTTAGAGAAAATTAGATGAGTCCTTCTGATGGACAAATTACTATGTAATGTGGAAATATTTACGAATACTTTCCACTCAGCCTACCAATGAATACTTTATTATTATCCAGATCAAACCACAAGCCACACTCGGCCGAAATACTTCCCCATACTACAACTTTCCTCTGCTATAATTTCTGGCAATCACTAAACATACGACTAAGTGGATTACTTATACTCAACTCTCATACAGCTACCAAGAAAATTCCTAATGACGAACATATTTTCTGCTTTCACTACTTTCGATTTATATTTCTATAGACCATGATGCATGTAGAAATTAATTAGTGTGATATTTGCACTCTACCCCACTTGATACTTGTACCGCCAAAACAGCTCTTTTCTATGTACTTACTAAAGTACCTACTCGTAATTTATGTTTACGCATTACTACTTGGCATTGCTTGTTTTGACTCGAACATTAACTTTCGTATTTGTAACTCGGAGTATTTAAGCAGTGCTGCATGTATTTATACTTAATACTATGTAGCCTAAAAAGGAAACTCTCAAAAGCATACACAAAACGCACATCACAAAAATCAGAAGCTGCTATTAGTCAAACTTATGCTTTTGGAAGATGAAATAATAGCCTACCATTAGCAAAGCTCTAATTTAGCCTTTTGGAGCACAACTCATACATGAAAGAACATCTAAAAATTTCTATGCACATTGCACACCCGTAGCTTACGTAGGTCCCCTCGGAGTCTAAAAAGTGATACGTACCTAAGTAAGTATGCTGTCGTCTCAATTCTTTTCAGTCTGTTAATGAATAGTCACAAAAGACTACCAGTACCTACTAAAAGTCAGGATCGGGACACAAAGGCATTTCATTCCACTCTCTTATAAGATTTTTCTGAACATGAAGTGTAGAAGACGAATTACTAATATGCTGGTAACAAGAGACACGCACGCTCCTCCAGGAATTCCTATTCACTATTGTGCTGGATGGAACTTCTGGAGGTTATGTGAGCCTAAACGGATGCAGAGTTTAACTTGACTGCAGATCTCATTCAATTATCCTAACTACGAACGACTGAGATATTCTGTAGACTTACTTGTAGTCTCCTACACTCTGGATTTTTGCATCACACTTCAAAACTACACGCGGGAGACAATTTATATGCAAACTGTGAGGGATTTTCTTGTGAACTGGGGAAGAGGACTTTTGCTTAACATTTTATGTCTAGTACTTGTGTAAGTATTTACTTATTAGGACAAATTCTATGCAAATTCCAGTATCACAGACATTTCTACCTTGCTAATGATTAACTTGCGATGCTGAACAAGTACAAGATTACTATTATACTGCAGTAGTGAAGGTAATATGTAAATCTAGTAATCACTTGCCACACATTATTCTGAAAAGTATTCACATAGCCAACGAAATAATATCATTAGTATATACGGGATTACATGCACAGTGTAGAGATTAGATGCTGTTAAATCCCTGAATAGTCCTCTCTGCATTTGAATAGCACCCTTGAAATTAGTTTCACCCGAGAAATCCATGTTATTAACTTTCAGGGTTATTCCTTCACATGTTGCGGTTCATAGACTGCAGATCTTCTATATACTAGAGGAAGGGAATGTACTACAACGTCCATAAATAGCTGCATGTTGCCATGTTCAGCAAAATAATTTGTAAATGACTCGTGTTAAATATGGAGTCCATCGTTCATTATAAATAAGGCAAAACGCAGATTACGTATATGGAAGATTATAAATAAAGCACAAATCCTAGCAGGGGCTGTAGTGAATAGTTATTCCACGGTGAATAGCGTGAATGTTTAGCCACAGAAGTAAATGGACGTAGTTGAGTAAAAGTGAATGAGGATGACATTCGTTATTTTATAAACCTGTGTTTCACCGAGCATAACAAGGTAGGAAATTTGATAGCAATAGGAGGAGAGTGGAGCAGAGGTGCGATTTCGAGGTTTTCACTTCGTTCCTTTATACTCCGAGCCGCCTACTAATAAGCTCTGTGCTTCTCCGGGAATTGGGATTTGCCATAAGCCAAGTCAATTGCTAAATGGTACACATTCTACTACAGAACATATAGCACAGCTACGCGTATACAACTTAAACAAAAACAAAGGAAAGTATTCTAATGTGAACCACTCGAATCAACTCTTTCTGAGGTAAGATATACATACTACAGCATGAATATGTATGCTAGCCGCCTACTAATAAGCTCTGTGCTTCTCCGGGAATTGGGATTTGCCATAAGCCAAGTCAATTGCTAAATGGTACACATACTACTACAGAACATATAGCACAGCTACGAGTATACAACTTAAACAAAAACAAAGGAAAGTATTCTAATGTGAACCACTCGAATCAACTCTTTCTGAGGTAAGATATACTTCAGCATGAATATGTATGCAAATATCCCCGGCAATACAAACTCTGTGCTCACAAATGAAATTGTGCATTTTCCCCCGTCTCTAGTCTGTGGAGGCCGCAATTCTATTTATGTTATGCCAACTCCTACCAACATATGCATACAATATCTACAACTGTAAATTACAACTTGCAAGACTTGACTTGGTTGGTCCTATTAGGTTTAGTTCTTATCGTACCGTCATTTCTCCGCTGTAATCTAACTAGCTCACTACTCTCTGCCTCCATATGCAAATTTCATCTCAACTCGATAGCCACTTCTGCTGATACAAAACAAAATCATTACTTTATATAATACATACAAATCACTAACTAATAGCTGGTTCATCATGTGCAAATAGAAACATCTAGGGTTGTTATCCGTTCACCATTCCCACTCAAACTATTATTACCATAAAGTAGTACATTTATATACTACAAAGAGCAAACATAAGTTATATCTACGGATGATTGAACATTCCTAAGGGAAAACTCCCACTCGTAAAATTTCTACCTCAAATATTGCATAAATAAACATAAATATAAATCAGTTCACCGCAAAAATATTTACAATTTGGAGTGCTCTCCTTACTCAAGTCTTCTAGACCACATTTGTCCGATCAGAGCACACATGTGTGATTTGTAATGTAATTAAAATGTAGGTTACATAATAACGTAATTAGTTCAAACTTTCTATGCCACAATCTCGTCTACATCTGTCATTTACCAAAAGGTGTTTATCGTAACGTAAAACCCTTTAACAGAAACCTCTATAATATCTATCAAACTTAATATGGAATTAGTATTTTTATTAAAAGGCAGAACTTGGAAAGATGACTTCTACGTAACAGCACAATTAACAATGACAATTAACTAGTCTTTTAAAACCACTTTAAATTAAAAAGCATGATCTTTATGCATTCTATTATCACTGTCATCTTTGCTGTTAGTACTACAATTAACAGCAGAAATGTCACTCACTATGTAGATACTAAAATTACATCGTAGGGTATATATAGTTTTGGTTTATAGCACCGCGTCATGGTTGACTATCTTTTGACTGTTACTCTTTATATAATGTGCTATAAACTAAGCTGCTTACGCAATGCCAAAAATCGTTATTGTGGTCACCACGTGCGTTCCCTTTGTTGGTCGTCTGACTATAAAATATTTCGTCTGCTAACTCAGGGTTGGATAACTTAGTAAACTACTGCTGGGCGTAAATCCAGAGTACTGATGCTTAGATAAAATGCATGAGGTTTTTGTGATTGTTCAGAGAAATAAAATATGTGGATGGAAACTGGTATTAATGGTATTTTCCCACACTATCTTAGTTATTCTATACTTAAATTGTCACAAACACACAATTAATTAACTGGTTCAAGTTGGCCAGAAATGACAAAATTACTGATTTAATTTTATATTAGACAGACATCAAAAAAATGCTTTCGAGTTGAAAGAAAGCATGGAACTGACTTGATTGAGCGCGATAAGATTATTGTCTACTCATACTTAAATCGTACATCATCCACATAAATGGGCGGAATAAATCCTACCAAAATACATACATACAACTTCACAAAATAAAATAAACAAAATAAAGATATAATTACCCTAAACAAGGTTATCAGAAAGAATTACAAATACAGAAATTATAAACACATTTCCGAAACATAATAGTGCCCACCTTTGTCAGGGCGATTCACACATGAACATGACCTGACTGAACCCTGCCATTTCAAAAATATTGAACTTTAGGCTAGCCTTTCAAGTAAGATGTCAAAATGACCTTAAAATTACTCTAACTAATCGTATCAAAACTCATCCTAATAAAAGTTTAAATGCTTAAAATATTGCTTACGTACTAAGATTATAAGTATGCTACCACAACGGCGTGAACAGCCTTTATTGCCGTATCTGCTTTTATCTATTGGGGTTGGAAAACACAAACCCATGAGGAAAGATACATTAGCAATATGGTAGATACAATCCTTTGACAATCTACATTTGGTATACTAACAAAACAAACTTTAGAGAATAAATGTGATACTTTCCCTTGTAGGCAAAACTGAAAGCAGATAGGAATTGCATTTATACAACCGGAAAATATGTTGGGGATACATTATCATCACCTACAATTTACACATTAGTTATGGTCTGAAAGTATTTCTGAAAAAACGCACTAATATATCTCCAATAATGTAGCAAATTTTTCTGTAAAACAAATTCTTACCATAATAACTGGTTCATTGTCCTTCCGGAACAACTGCGTTGTTTATACTTTCGAGTGGACAATAAATTCTATTTTAATAAGGGTTGTTTGGGGACTTAATACATTAATGCAGCAATAAAGGGAAATTAAACACATTCTAAAGAAGCAAATCAGAAGTGATTACTAAAGTTAAAGTCATGTAGTGTGGACAGAGGTGAAATTGCAGTCTGTTGATGTACTCACATATTGAAATACTTATGCATCCATAGCACAATAATTATTACTATCTCCCAAAGTTTGAGTTCTATTGTAGTTACTATTAGTGGGTAGCAGTGGGCTGTAAAGCGCAACATTAAATAGGTATGGCAAATACCATTGTTTCGTTATAGGATGGTTAATGGGCACGATGGCATGGCCCACGGTTTTATGAAAGTACATTAAAGTCACTTACTGTTATGCTTACTACAGGCTGACTTATGCTGAATTTTGTGGCATTAACATCAAAGCTAAAGTAAAGTATGTCTACACGCAGTGTCAGCTATGGTAGGAGAATAGGATCCGTAAGTATATGAATAGGATATGTACACGTGGACATGGTGGAAGTGGAACTGAAGTATCCAGAGGTAGTAGGTCGTATAATAATTTGGAGTAACATAAGACAGAGTCAAACATTGACAAAGCAACAAGATCCTTGCTGTACGTACTTAGGTTATGTTTATGTTGTAGATGATGCTGTGTAGGAGGAGGAGGGAAAGGAGCTGGGAAAGTCATAGAAAACCTATAATATGTGCTTATTACTTTGTGGATAGACAATGATATGTCGTAGTCGACGTAGTTTGGACTAAAGAGTGTTTACATTTCCCTTGCCTTGTGTTGCTTTAGTTTAGTGCGGTGTGTTGTATTGTATTTGCGATTGCTCGTTTTGTCGAGTGGAGTGACTACTTTCATTTAAACGACCTATTCCAGCCAGCCAGTCATTCCCATTCTGCGTTTTGTTATTTTAATGGAATCCCTCACTAGCGTAAATTGCAAACTAAGACTACACATTGTAAACAATGGTATTGTTCTGAAAAAGTAGAGAGAATGGGACAGTGCTGATTAGATCATCAGAAGAGTCATCAAAAGAAAGCCAAGTAGAGGCAATCACTAACAGCACGACATGCATTGTATCTTTTACCCATTGTTTTTCTATCTAGACTTGAATCGTCTACCGGTTCTCCATTTCCCCACAAGTTTGCCACAATGACATCGCTTTGGAGTTGGTTGATGTGTCATCTCCCATTTATACTGGATGGATAGCAGGGATTCGGAATGTGCAGGTAAAGAGAAAGATAAAAGAATTCGGGAGATCGCAGCGAGACTAAACCCATTAAGTTATTCCAATCTGTATGTATATTGCGAGATAGAGATGCCCTGCCTGGTGTGCTGGGATGCTTCGAGAAGACGAGGTAATAAACTTGATGTTATTTCGTGCACAATAAGGCAAAGGAGACCGACAATACAACAAAGAATCACAGAGCAATAATACAGCTCATACAATAGAGAAAGCACATAACACAACATAACGCAACCTGAATGATGAAAAGAGAGATTAGATTTCCTCAATATCGCCCTTTGCTACCTACTTATTTATTTCGTATACCACTCCCCGTTATCCACCGTTTCATATCTCTTTATGACATCGCTAACCGAATTACCCCTAAATCCTCCCGCGTGACAAACAAGTACTTATCTATATTATTTTCATAAAGCCATTTCTCCATTCAATTCTAGCCTCTTCAGCATGCTTTTTCCTGAGGAATTCTTTGATTTATTTATTATTTCTTTCTATCCAAAAATCCTATCTTTGCTTGACCGAATTAGGTGTAAGTGAGCCAAACTCCTAACAATCCTTTTATTACATATAATCCTGTCCTTATTACTACCATCATAAAGCATGGTGCTGAATAATCATCCTTTACTCCCGATCCCAGAACAAATTCAAGGAACAGAATTTCCCTTGAAATTCAGCCGCTGTGGAATTACAGGAAATTGGCCATTGTAAAATTTCGAAAGTAATGGCACCATTTCTTAGAAGACTCCTCAAAACCTTTTAGGCTCTTCTTTTGTTGAAGTGTAATAATTTCTATTAGGAAGAATGTGAGGAATTATGGCTAAATTCTACATGTGCAATGCAGTGAGTAATAAAGTTGACTAAAATCATCATAGCTGTACACATATAGTGTAAATACAACAGCGAGACCCAATGCAGTCTGTCTAGACTATTGTGCCCGTAAAATGAGTGGTAGTCGGTTGAACTTAAGTTATCTATTACCTAGAGTACTCCATATCATTGGAGTAGTCACTACTATTGTGCTTAGGTACGTACATTAGACCATGCAACTACCATACAATGTACAAGTCGGGAACAGTGCAGTAAATGTGAAATTCCACTGCAAGCACTGCCAGAATACAAATATTCATGTTAGAATAAGTAGTTCTCTTCTGTTCCAGTTTTATCGTAAATGTTCTAAAATCCTTTCATTCTGCTCTCAAGTATAATTCCTCAGCAGTTAAGTTAAGTATAAATGGAAGTTGTGCGAAAAAAGATTTAGAATGGAGATAAGACACTCATTCTTCCACACTACGGCAATGCTTTGAAGACAATCCACAATGTTACCCTACATGGCGACCTAGCCTCACTTCCTCTACCCGAAACCAAATCTTTAGTACAAGCTTAGCTTAGGCTTCTAATGTTGCAGTTAGGATCAACATTCCTGCATTTCCATCAATAATATTTCCTTTATACATATAGTCACGTTTTTCACATTATTATTACTACGTACATTAAGGTACTTCATATTCATAGTAAATCCAGGTACCTATAGTTAAGGCGGAGATAATCTTTCCCGCTCTTCGATTCTACATACGACAAGTTTGGCATAAAATAAGCCAGAAAAATTGGCCAAAAAATTAGAAATCTACATTTTTTAATGAATTACTAATAATTCTATCATTGAATTCAGGTTGATGGTTACCCAGCAGAGCTAAATAATAAATATGTACGTGTTATTGGTTCAGCTATTAAAGTTAAGTTTTCAGCGATATCGTGGAATTTTAAATGCTGAACTATGTAACAGGGAGTGTGGCACAAAATACTAACTTCACAGGAGATTACGTACACCAATATACTAAAGCTATGCACACAGATAGTGTACAGTGAGAGTTAGAGATGAGAAGGATGATAATGCTGCGAGTGAGACTACTTTTTGTTTGACACGACTTGGGATTATTATCTAAAGTAAAAAGCCAGGATGCAGTAATAATATTATTCAATTCGAATTTGGAAGTCATAGGATTGGTACGGGAATTTCATTCCAAATGCATGCGACTAAAGTAGTATTTTATATGTGGGCATGAAGGATGAAAGATAATATTAGGGGATAACAATCTCATCTTAGTAACAGAATGTGTTTTGAATGCAGTTACATAGGAGAAACTCGTTGTGCATATACATAATATTATTAGATGGCGGGATGCATTTGTCGTGTGTTGGTGTTGGTTGGTAGTGCAGACGGAGAGTAGAGCGTGGTGCATGATTGGTGTAGAGTGGGACAGTGCACTTACACAGATCCCGGAGAATATAGTCTTGAAATGGAAAAGAGAAATAGTACAGAGAGGATTTATTCGTTTTGCCTGCCTTGGAGAATGAAAATGACAAAGGCGAGGGAAACCAGAGAATGGGACGAGAGAGACGAGGACGCTCGGCAGCTAAAGATGATGTTCGTATGCTTTGTATGAAGACTATCCGCATCAGACACGGCTACGCCTTTCTTCCACTACACTCCTCTGTACATTACATTTCATTGTCCTTTCTTTAAATGTGAAAGAAAGAAGTCAGGGGCAAGATTCCAACCAGGACAAGATGAAAGATGAGAATAGAACCCCGAGTCTCTCGCTACTCTGCTACTTGAGGAACACCAACCATTGCAAACAGACGCTCGGAGGAGGATTCTCATCTGTACAGTGTCATCATATTAGTACATTCACTAAAAACTCCTATTAGTACTTTCGGTTCCACTAACTGGACATTTTATACTCGCGACAGATGCACCTAGCTAATAACGGTTGAGAAACTCCTAGCTTTTCTTTCTCGCCCTGTCCAAACTCTCTTCATCTCTCCTTTGTCCTCTTATTTACGGCACTAAAATGAATTTTAATTCAAATTGTCTCTCAATTCTTGTCAAACTACCGCAAGGAAACACTCAATTTTGGTAAAACGCGTAGTAAATGCTATCTTCCGCAAAATTTAACTGTTCCATAACACCCATCCGCAGCATAAAAGCGAAATCTTTGTTCTCCATTGCTTTGCACCTGTATGCTGGTTTCAATTCAGCATGACAAACAATAAGCTGCTTAGTGTGTCTACACCTATTTTCATTGACTGGAGGATTTCACCTTTCCAATATGGATCAAATAACTGTGTAGTTTGGTTTCATATTTCGTATTTTATCATGGCTGTGCAGGAATGATAGTTAAAACCTCATAGTAATGTGACTAGATTCTATGACAAAGAGAAGGTGCAGTGATGCAAATTTCTGGGAATTCGGCAACATCAGTCGAGAAATAAATACTTTGCACATTGACGGGTAAGTAGATTGCGTGAAAATGTGTGTGTCAATAGGCATAGGAGATAAAAGGGCGAAAGATATAAAGCGAAGAGTAAAGTGTATGCTAGACACATCCAAAGAAAATGTTTAACAGAGCCCTAAAATCGAGTCCTTGTGGATGGATGGAAGGACGCCGAAGCAGGTGAAGGCTTAACTCAATCTAAAACACACATTACAAATGTTTCGTCGCTCGGAGGTGTTATGCAGGTTATCTGTATTTTAGCGGTGGACGTAAAAACAGTACAGCTCTGGGATGGGAGTGAAATAAGAATGGGACTGACGAGACTAGGTCAATCCAGCATCCAAGTTGAGAAACTATTGGCGAAAAGTGGAATAGTGTAGGGTAGTTATCCTGAAAAAGTGTGAGTCAAGGAAAGACAAAGAAGAGGAGTTTGGAGAGCAAAGACAAAGTTGCCTATTTAAGGGACTTCTCTGTAGGATTACGTAGCGATGTACATTGGGAAATTGAAGTTGTGCAGAATGCAGACGATATATAAGTGCTTTCTAAAGAATAGCAATGCACAGATACATTTGCAGGATTTTCGATTTCTCCGTGCTTAACTAGGCTAGAGAGGAATATCCGCTGAACACATACCTTGCAGACACCAGGACATTGTGCCACTACAACTCAGAACACCATCGCCGATAGCTAAAGCATTATATACAAAATTGAACCGGGAGAATCTTTGGTTACAATGCAATACAAAAGGAAAGCAATATATATGGAAAGAGGCTTTATTTTCTGCATCTGTAGTGTAGCCTAATATTTTCACTCCATGCACTACATACATAAATACATTCATGATACAACTGCTTATTATACTGCATATACCCATACTAGGATGAGTAATAGTACCTATATGCAGTATCTCTCTATAATGTGTGTGTACGAAAGCACTCCGCATGTCTCTTTGCCTATATACCCGGGTATTAGACTATACGGGAAGGCGGTTCCGTTTTGTAGTAGTTGACTCTGCTCTACTCACTACTACTACTACTAACTACTAAATATCTATAGATGCTATAAGAGAAAGTTGGCAAGTAGAGTAAGCCAGCTCAAGCTGGTTGTGTCCGGAGAAAGGGAATGAAAGCTACACTAGTTCAGAGAAAGAGTGAGCCAAAGGAGTATACTATTATATCCTTTTCACTCTGCTCTACTAATGTGGACGAGAGGAGGGAATGCCTAACAACGTAACCAAAGGAAGCCAAGCCAAAGCAATGGAAGGCAAACCAAAGTCATAGGTATACGTATAAACTTATTTTAAGTATACCTAGGTATAAGTCGATATAGCTTAGTAGAAGGGAAAGTAAGCCACCGAATTCCGATTACATAGTCAGTGCAGACTGGGATGCCATGGCATGGGAAGTTGTCGGGAGAATAAGAGAATAGTCATCGGCTCTCTTCTCCGCGGATACTGATTATACTTGGCTGTACTACGCCCTGCTGCCTATAGTCGAGTGAAAGCACACTTTCTCCTTCGCACTTTCTCCTTAGCACTAAGATCTCTTCCACGTCGCCTGAATGTCTTTCACTAGCTCCCTACTTAGTCCCTTCACTCTTTCCTTTTCGGGCGAGGACTGCAGCCGCACTAAGTTGGCGTTGGAGAAAGCAGAGCCATAGGCAGAGCCTTGTCATAGCGGGCATTGTGTGTGTGTGTGTCAGAGAGAGAGGAAGAAAGGGGAAAGTGGGTGTCCGCCGTTGCCTGTAAAATCCCATGCAGAGCCACTCGTGCTGGTGAATATAGATCTGTCGTTGGAGGCTCCCGCATCCTCGTCTCGTCCTCGCAAAGACTCGTCTTGCCTTGCCTCCATCCGCACTCAGCATTTCCCGTCGCTCTTACTTTCTCCGTTCTATATTTCACTTGCACTCTGTGTCTCACTTGACGCGGTTCTATTAGCACTCCTCTGTCTACCTATCACGGACTACACACTCACTCGATCTTCTCTGCCAGCTACTCAAAAGCCAAGTCAAGAATACAATATTTCCAAAAGGAAACTTTCGGGAGCTCAACTCTTATTTAACTTGACTTGACGCATCTCATGTCCAAAGGAAACTAACACACATCTATATATAACTTACACAGGAGTCAACACAATGGAGAAAGGCAGTCGGAGTGAATGTGAGAAGAGAAAATAGCATTTGCCTCACAGATCTGTTGCAATTCCAGTCTGTGTCAGGAAGAAGAACTCCAAACAAAAACACTTTCTTCAGTCTCCGATGACGGTCTCCTCCACAACAACACGTACTCTAAACTATTGAACACTCAATTGAATTCAATTGTATCCAATTGCAAACTAGAAACAACGAGGCTCTAAAGACGTCAACTAAATCTCTCCTCTACTACGTCATTTCAATAATAGAGAGAAAGAGTGCAACTTTCCTAAGAGATTTCTTTCTCCCTGCCCGTGTGACTGTGAAACTTCCCCATTTACATAAAAGTCTGCAATTCATCCCAACTATTAATCTAGTAAAGTTGACTGCGAATTGAATATTCAATTAAATTCACAGCAACTTGTCTATTCCACATCAACTTTTTCATTAGCTAAAAATAAACATTGGTACCTTGTCTGAAGACATCTAACACATTTCTGCCTCACTCGTCACACCTATCCAATTACCAAAACAAAGTGCACTCCACAAAGTTAATTCCTAAAAGGAGAGCAAATAAGTAGCGAAGCCATAGATAACATTTTGGTTGAACACGTTCCTGCAGCAGCCAAAGCATAATCGAAAAACCTGCAGCACAGTTTGCTCGCCAAATTGTAACTTTGATTTACAATTTGTGGAAGCCCTCTGCGATTTCATTTACAAATTGCATCAGGTAATGTAATAGAAGTTGCAGTGGAAATAATAAATAAGGGATTTGGGAGGCTCTGGGAGTGACTCACATGTCATCACATTTCCGTTGTGCGTTGAGAGTGACAGTGACAGAATTCGTTGTGACATTTAGCACTGTATTAAGCTGTCTGATTTAAGGGATTTGATGAGGTGCAAAGTGAGTGCGGCACATAAAGTAAGCTCTGTGTGATTTTATTGCAGTCTGCTATCTTCAGGCACGGGTCTGTTAGCGATATTGGGAGACATCCCGTCTGAAACTGATCTAATAATATATGTAATAGTATGCTATTGTGTTTGGCATACAGCGAGTCATAATAGGAAATTGTATCGATATAGAGTTGAGGGAGCGGTTGAGGGAAGAACAGAGCGTGACATTCAGCATTTACCATCAAATCAAAATCAACTATCGACTGCTATCAGCGTCACCTCACTTCACATAACATCAGATCGCCTCTAACACAAAGTAACTCCTGAGAAAACAACTTACGGCTGGTAAACTGCTGACTTGTCGGAAATAAGCGCTTTCCCCTCACTTTTACTTAGCACAACAGTTTTCTTGTCTAAAGACGTGTCTATAAATACAGTAATGTTGTGAATTTTGCAGCTTTGCTCGGTTCGTCTCCTCCATATAATGGCTGTACACTTGTCGTGTTTACATGAGAAGACTTCTGTGTGAAAATCGATTTATTTTAAGCATAAGCTGCGGTCCTCACTCCGACTATAAATATAGTGTCACTATCTCCTCTGCAATGTGCATCCTCTGTTGATTGTATTATACTGTTGTGCTGGAGGAAACTGAGCTGGTCTCTGGGAAAGTGTAGTGCAGGAAAGGGAATGGGACACAAATTTAAAGCTTTGATTGTACACACAAAGACAGACTTGTTTGTATAGACGAAATAAAGTTGCTTCCAAAGACTCCATTCAACCCATCAGAACAAGGTACGTCTAGGATTTCTTTAAGCTCCAATATCGTTTCTCGACACAGCACTACTATCAATCACAATCAATCCTCTTTCTCCGAATGTAATAACATGACACTTTCTTTCAATTCCACTAAATCTGACAAACTACTATTACCAACTACTCTGCATAGACACTTTCCCCAACTTAATATCTCTATTTTATCTGTAAATACACAATACGCATACAATTCTCTCATTTTTCCTTTCTCTCCATGAATAGTAAGTTAAAACTCCTCAATCCCAGTTTCCGTCTATTATTACTGTGACTCAGTGACTCTGAGATGCGATACGGCATCTGTTCCTGACTGAAAGACCTACGTATGTATGTTTGCTAACGTAAGTTATGTTTTAGCAGGAGTGTAATCGTAATGTATGAGTAGGCTATGTAAATTTGGCTGTATATTGAGTTTAAAAGATTTGCATGAACTGCCAGGGAGAGCAACAGAGACATATATCACCTCATATCGAATTCTATTCTATCAGCACAACCGTTGTTGCATTTCAATTGAATAGAAAGCGAACGCCAGAAATAGAAACATGAATACAATATGATGATGATACTGACTGTGTAGTCTGACTCTGTACAGCGAACGACGAAATGATAAATCTCACCCACTCGTTCACTTAGTCATGGCATACAAGTTGTGTGCGAGAGAAGGCAGAAAAGCAAGCCAAGGAAAACTTATCTTTGGTATTACTTACTTAGCGTGCCCAGCTACAATAGAAACACAGCTTTGACTTCAAAGAATATAAATCAGGATGTTGGCTCCACTAAAGTAGGAAAATGTTAACCTTTTGAAGTTCTTATTTCTCCAGTTAAATTGAGTTGTACTTTTAAGCATTTGCTGTCCTTTTCTTTGGCCTTCCTCCTTTCTCTAGTTTTTTAACCTCATTTTATTATTTCTAACATTACACTGTTTTATGTATTTTTATTCGCTTTCGCTCAAACTCCTCTCGACCCGACTTCAATCTCATGCATATTGAAGCTATTGTCTTTTTACATCAGGATTTCCCCGAGGACTCCTTTCATTTCCTCCTTTCTACTACGTCCTGCTTTATTAATTTTAAATGCTTTGATCTGATCATGACCGAGAATTGGAGGAAATAGTCATGCCAAAGGATGGAATAAAATTGCAGTCGTCAGCACAGAAATTATCTACGCCAGCTGCCATTACATTATCGTACAGCAAAACCGCACTTTCTCTAATGGCTACAGACATGTAATGCTAAATAGATTTTTATGTCTCTGCAGCTTAAGCTTTATTGTAGCCAATCCCGCATCGATTATGTTTCCCACACGAAAAGGGAAGTTGGACTAGTCTTAATAAATCCTGTGGAGGTAGAATCATATTATTATGTGCATAATAATATCGAGGATTCTGCAGACGTATAATAGAAGTGCCTATTAACTCTCATCTGAAACTCCACAGTTGTTGTTAGCCGAATAAAGTTTAAGGAGCGTTGGTCGTAGTCTTAGCTGCCATGTTTATTAACTTTTGAATTGATGTTTATTCTCATGTGCCCACGAACCAGAGAACACAAACTAAGTAGAGATGAAGAAGTAAATAATCTTATATTAAGCCCAAACTCTCCTATCTAGTAGGAAAGAAAGTTTACATATATTTATACGCAAAACGCTTATATAGGGTAAATGCTCTACTTAATGGATCTATGCGTGTTCTTGGTAAATATGTTGTTCCTTCTGGAGAGCCAGGCAACGTACTGATAGTTCGTGGTCCTTCAGATGTAGTTGTCAAAAGATAAATAAACAGAATGAAAGACTACTTTCTCAAGTACGTTTTTTCTTTCTTCTTGGAAATGAAATATATTAGCGATAGCAAAGTTGTGACATCAAGCAAACTTGAAAAGTTTTTATATTCAAGTATTTTCTGCGTAGAATATAAAATAAGCAAATACACTAACAGCTTCAGATAACTCTCTACTCTAGTGATATCATGGCCATTTGAGACTCTTGTCAGCCAGAGTTACTTTTTTGTCCCCCTAACTATAATCTCAAAGTATTTCTACTACGACCAATCTGTTTTAGCTTTGGAATTCTCGTTCAGGCAGAAATGAAATCGATTTTTTCAATGTAATGATAATACCTTCTGAGCAGATACCTTTGAGTCACTAAATTGCGAGTGAAAGCCAACGATGAACTTTCTTATGATTACAAAACGCAAGTTCTTTCGATAAAATGTTAAAAGTGGAAAGCTTTGCTTTCATTTGAGTGAAAACAAGTCATTGTGCTCTGCATTGAATTGAATTGAAATGATTCAGTCTCAGTCGCATCACAACTAAAGCAAACCTTCATAATAGACAGACAAGAACAGTTATGGATGGGATGGGGTGCAATAGGTAAGCAAGGACTTTGGAGAGGGAGAGGCCAAAAGACGGAGAAAGGAGTTCCCTCGGAGGTTGACGTAAGTATGGCAGAATATATGAATGAATGCCGAGAGATAAATGGGAGCCAGCAGATTCATCTTCCACTTTATTCCTCACTTGAGCTATCCGTGCTTCATCATACAAAATGATAGTCATTTTTCATTGGTTTCTATCTATTCTACTTTTGGCTCTCCCTTCTCCGCTCTTAGACACAGCAGCTTATTACTCCAAGAAAGAGAACAGTGAAAGCAAAGTGAAAGTACTGCAATAATTCTACGTAAACCAGAGCACATTTTTTGGGTACGGGTACTAAACATTTTTTTGGAAGTAAGTCACCTTGTCAAGTTCTCATCACAAATACTAAATAGTTTCTCTGCGAATACTATCTAATCATCACTTGAATTCAAATAGAAAATTGAGTTTCCAGACTCTTTGTAAAGATCCTCTTAAACGAATACAACTTAGCACTGCAGTAGAAGTGAATAAGTAGTATAAATAGATTAGACTTGTCAAGGATCTTCAATTCCCTCCACAGAACACGAATACCACAATTTGCTTCTTTCATTTGCCTAAAAATCTCTTTCTACTCTCACAATACCTTGCATTTTTGCGCAGTTACGGAAGAAATCCAATTATTTATACTGATGCAGTTACGTAAGTAGATTTTCCATTAAGTTTTAACAGAAATATAACCAAAGTTGCTTCATTGGTCCTTTGAATGATAACTATCTTGGTCGTCCAAAGAAAATGAGTAGTAATTGACATAATGTGAAATTATAGTACCATTTATTTATTAGTAGAAACTAACATGTACCCAATTGTTGGTAGTGAATCCTGAGAGGGTTATATTTTGTCTTTCCTTCCAACAATAAGTTTATATTTGGTTTCCTTTCATTAATAGCCTTTCACTTAGTGTAACTTAATTATTTTCTCTACAATTGTATGGTATACATTGGATGACCTATGTGATTACTGGTGTGTATGTGTATGTACATAGAAAGCTTTCTTGATTCCTGGTCACTTTTGCTCATGCATTATGGAATTGCATAATTCAATAAGAAAACAAAAAGATAATTACTTATTTGTAAAGCAACTGAAAACACTGAGAAGCCCAAGTGGACATTCTCAAGACGCACGCATGTGCACGCATCTGTAAATGTTTGTAGTTTGTACTACAATAAGTAGTAAGATAGCCTGGGAGTCGTTTCCGTTATAGATGGTTATAGTTAGAGTGTGCTCGTTTAGGAAGAAGTTCTTTAAAAGTGTTTCTGTTTGATGTGAGTGAAGGTATTTATGTTAGCGTGGTAAGTGGTAAGTACGCCAAATGGCTGCTTGTTCTGCAATTTCGGAGTGGTACATAGTGCAGGAGCAGAAGTGTAGTTGTTGTGTTCTCTGTGTCGACGAGAGCCAAGTGCTAAATAATTCTAGAGGACTATTAATACTTAATGATGGGGAAATGGAAGATGTTGCGGCACTGGTAAGATTTTCATTATCTGTGTTTATTATTGATAACTAGATGATGAATGTTGGTAAGAAACACTCCACGATAGCAAAGCAACCTTTTGTTATGTTATCTTCGCAAATGCAAGGAGCTGGAAATAAAAAGTGAACAGAAACTTGAGTAAACTTCTGTCTTGCCCTGTCACTTGCAGGAAACGGCTACATACAAATCCTATAAATAACAAAAAACACTCCAGCATTCCCACGCTAACCTCAAATACTCATTCCTCTTCTCTCCTCACTCACTCTG
Organism: Tomocerus maximus; assembly: GCA_019776445.1. Taxonomy (NCBI): domain Eukaryota; kingdom Metazoa; phylum Arthropoda; class Collembola; order Entomobryomorpha; family Tomoceridae; genus Tomocerus; species Tomocerus maximus. The sequence continues at coordinate 19,626 of JABASH010000250.1, read as the reverse complement.
AGGAAAGCCAATTTGTATTTTTGACAAATCAGGCAGGGAAAGTTAGCCAACAAACCAACCACCGACTACTTCACTAAAATGTCATAAAAGCGAAGTAGGACTGCACACGAAATTCAGATGCATTGTGAAGTTGCCCCACTATTCCTTTACTGCATTTACCTACATTTTTGACTGAGTCTTAATTTTACAATTACATTTCTTTGAAAAACTAGATCAAACATATCAGTACTTCGTTTATATCGAGAGAGCCAGAATGGATACGCTTAATTATTAAGCAGCGATGTGTCTGTGGGGTGAAGGTGAAAGAAAAGGGATAATTCGTTCAAACTTTTTTATGGACTGTTTGGGGGTTTAACTGTCTCCGTGTAAGAAAATACGGATTTCATCTGACCTTTGACCTATTTCTGCCATCCTCATGTATGAATATCTCCGTTAATTGTTTTCAGTACCCTAATCTGTTGTATTGTATTTACGATCCACTATTTTGCTACTTAGCTATACTTCATGCTTTAATGTGTAACTTATTGATTGCTAATGAGTATTCAAGAAAATTCGTGAAAATGATTACGCAGTCTTATTGATCTTTCTAGGGTTGTGTGTAGCAAGGGAAATTCACTTACTAGATAATGCACAAGGCTGAATTTAATTTCAATGTGTGAATTCCCTATGGTGCATGTACATAGCACTAATGTAGCTAATTAAAAATGTGCTGAAACATACTACGTGCAATTAGTCAGCGCATCTAGGCTAAAGCCCAGAGAACGATTATCGGATAAGGGATACACGCTTATGATACTATAATAGTGTCTGTGTGTAAGCTAGTAGTAGTGCATAGCTTGCCTTTATAGCTACAATGTGTAGGTAGGCAAGCACCGGTTATGGTGAGTGTGTGTGTGCTGAGAATAACTCGGGGTTGTATTTTTCTTGACGTCTATGCCGAATAAAAACGTGATCAATCATTTCCTGAAGTGAGAATTTTCGCTGGTTATAATTAAGCTGGCGTTTCTCTGGTGTGACGACAAAATTGGATGGGGCCTGGCTCTGCTATTGGAGTTCACTTATTGAAGGTCTTAGGTTGAGGCTTGTGGATGGATTGACAAGACAAGACATCGCTCTCTCGTCTAACGCAACTAATTCCCCTTCCGTGCTGTACTGATTCGGATCCGATATGATATCTTTGAACTCATTTCATTGGGGCACATGGTCCTGTCTGGAAATGCCTCTGCAGATGCAATATAAAAAGGCGAATCTTTCTCTCATCTCTGCAGATATAATGAATAGATAGCTATTTATCAAGAGAATCAAGACAAGGGAAAATCATCCTATGATCATAGCGAGCGAACTGCCTCACCTAAGTAAGATTACTGGGAAACCAAAGGGCAGGGAAGACAAGGATCAGAGTGGAGTAGACCAGAGCAGAGCTGATCAATCCAATGCAACATTACAGCTTTTTCTGCTCCATGACTTCCAGATTGATGAAATAGAATGGATGCCAAAATCAGAATCAAGATGGTTTTTACAGCGATGAGCAGGAGAGAGCACCGTTTGGGTAGAAAAACACATCTCGAAAATACAGCTGGTACTTATGCCATCTTATCTGCAGTACCTATCTGTTATTAGTCCATAATATATGGATCTAAGTCGTAAAGGTGCCTATATTCGTATCTACCAGAGTTCTTCCGAAAATTCTTTCTCTCAGCCAGACAGGGAATTACAAATAGGTAATAGGTATTCCATTATATTTATTCTATCTCTTACTCTTCTCATCATTGCGATACATCAGAAGAGCCTGAGCTAGGGCTGAATCAGAAAACCAAATTCTAATCGGAAGTCTTGCCGAGAGAAGAAACTTTCCCTGCCTCTTCCAGAGCAATCAATACACTATACTGAATTGAATAAAGATGTGATGTGAGTCAAGAGTATCCACACATATCCAAGAAAGAACACTAAATTCCCAAGTATGTAGACTGCATGGTATAGGGAATATTACGCAGTGTACTTGGGTAAGTTTGTAATATTATGTGTGTGAGCCAGGTATATTATAAGTATTGATAGCCTATAAAGGGCACCCGCAGCCTGTAATAGGGAGCCGTCACCCACCGCACTGAAGTGACTGAATAGTTTCAGAAATCCACAAGAAGTGACAGAGAAAATCAGTAGAAAGCCTTCTCGCAAATTTTCCTTCCGGTTGAATCTATTCATGTACGTAAATCCGGCAATTGGATTCACATTCATGTGCATGAATTTCGTATTCTAAACGAGATTTCTGCCTTTTCTACATTTGTGATGTAACAGCCTTGAGCACTGTATGCCAATTCTTTACATTTTATAAAACTGGTTCTTTGCATAGTCGGCAAATGTGTGGCTTGACTCGTTTCGACTCTTCCTCTCCCCATAGCCTCGCTTTCACTACTCGAGCATTGCTAACTACTAGGTACATTCATGGCTCTTACAATAGCATTGTACATGAAAGTAGTACAAAGTGTTTGAAAATCTCATTATGTAGTCCGGAGCTTTTACATTCTTACATTATGTACATTAGCAGTGAAAGAATGCGACAGAGTAAAATGTAGAAGACGACCATAAACAACATTAAACGAATTGAACATAAAATGTCCTACGCATAAATATTAGTGCCGACAGTAACGGAGGACGGGAAGGAGTGTCATCAATAATAAATAACAAGTGTAGGCCGTGTCCTTGTTGATAACTCTCGTCTTCCTCGGAGATCTAAGTACGAGACAGACATGCTCACTGCTGTTACATAAAACGTCTAATGTTCTAATATTTTGTACTGGATGGTTTATTAGCAATGTGCATCTCATTAATATTCCTGTAAGTCAGGGCAGAGTAATCCTGAGATAAGTACATAAGTAGGCTTCTTCTCATAATATATTTCGCTCTCTTTAGTGCTTGCATATACTAAACGTATAGTCAGTCAGGAAATGTCAGAATATATAGGATTACTCGATCCAAAAAACGCCACACTTCTTTTAAAACACAAAAGCCAAAAAGAGCCCACATTTGGTATTTTCACCAAGCCGTCCTCTGTCTTGAATTTGCATAAGATTTGCATACACTAAAGTGAAGGAAAGACAAAACTAGTCTATAGACGAGTGAATGGGAGTAATAGTACGTATTTGTAAACGGGAGTTGAATGGAGGGTCGCGGAAAGAACGGGATTCTTTACTTTCATTCAAAGGTCCTTGAGCGATGAGTATGACTCGGCCAGATATTTCATGAACGGAATTTCTATGCGGATATTCTACTTTACTCTCTGCCTCTATGAAATTATCTATAGCCGTCTACTCTCCTAGGCTAGGACCTATTCAGATAAATAACATTAGAACAGGACACCATGCATAGCTCCTATCTGTCTGATCTGTGCCACTTCACGAGGACTCCCTACGTGTATATCCCTAATCTGTATATACGCAGAGAGTAAGTACTCCTCCAAGTAAAGGGTACTAAGTACATATATTATATTCCAGGATAAATGTATATGCAAATTGTATGTAGACTCTCATAATGCAATCACATCTCCTCTGCTCCCGTCCTATGTCTAATATAATTCTTCAGCTCTATACCATACTATATTGTACTAAGTACTTATAATATGTCACTGCTAGGTATATACAGTCTCCTTTAGTTCTCCAATATCTTAATAGCATTAGACTCTCCGTCTTGTCTTGTCTCAGCTCTTGGACCCTCTCTCTCTCTTAAGTAATATTTATAAGCTTAAATAGAAAGGAAATACTCCAAAGAATTAAGTTCTTTCCTACTCCTACAGATACTATTCTGCTACTTGCTCTAGATACTGTCCTGCTAACTTCAGTGTGAGTGACTCTAGTTGTGTAATGTGGACAAGGACAATATCATGTGCTTGACGTGACTTGATGGCAAGTGATCTAATATAAGTAATACGATCTCGACAACCAGACACGACAGTGAAAAATAAAAAAGCTCAATCTTAATATTTGATATTAAGCTTAAGCTGAGTGTAGTGATACATCAGAAAAGACATCTTCCTTTCTCATGGGCTAAATATACATCTACACTATAATCATGCTCATTTTCTGTGACGGGGGAACGGACCTCTTTTTTCTGAGTCAGAGCAGTGTTAAATGGCTCATATTGATAAGTACATATTCTACTGCGGTTAGATTGATGTCGAGATATTTGCAATAAGACTTTTGAAAAATGTGAAATGGACATTGGAGTATGCATTTATTAAAGGCGGGAGAGGGAGTCTGTGTCGTAAAGTTTCGTATGTTAAATGAAGGTAAGGAGGGCTGAACATGACCACGGTACATGGTGCACACATCCTAACTATCTTATACGAATCTAACTACTTAATAACTACAGAAGTCCATATTCCATATCGATCTGGGTCCAATAATTTGAGTATGCTGATTGGTGGTCATGATTTAAGTGTGCTGATTAGTGGCTGGTCGACGTGCTAAGTCACATGACATTTAAGACCGCCCTCCACCAAAACTGGTCCCAGATCTCAAATGCTTTCTGTAGTTCTGTAATTCTGTAGCTATAAATATTATGATAATAGTTATGCTACAAAGATTTAGTCTATGACTAACTACTACTACTTACTATAAAAAAACATCCTAACTAACTTTTAAAAGTTCATTTTGGCTCTCAAAAGTTCAATTTAATTCTCAATTCAATCTTGATTGAACTTTTTACAGTTAAATTAAATAGCCAACGACTTAATTTGCAGCCATTGCAGCTCAACCCTTGACCCTTATAGAACAACTAAATGTCCGATATTTTGCCTCTCTATTAAGACTATCTAATTCATTTGCGGTTATTTGACTTTTACTAAGGCCACCATTTTATAGTAATAAGGTTTGCATTTGCAAGTTGATCATGGCCAGAGTATAAAGTCGGCATGCCGTGCGTGCAATAACAACATCATAACAATTATTATTATATAATTAGGTAATTTTTCCCATCATAAACTATTGTTTCCACATGTCTCACTAGCCCTTCTACTACAGGACCTGGGTCCTATGACTGGCTAGTACATTATAAATACTTTCTTCCTCTCCCCGACTTTCTTAAGCTAGGATACTTTTTACTCTACTGTGCTACACAGTAGCTATATGAGATTTTTCTTTGGATTAACCAACCAAATACTAAATAAATAACAGCAAGACCCTACCTTAACTATATTATATGCAACTATCACTATAATTTTAGATTGTTTTGAAGTGGCTGGCTACATGAAATATTCAAAATACGTTTGAATTCTTTATCTGATTTAGTAGCTAGAACTACAGCGGGTATTAAGTAAATGTGTTATGAAAATGTGGCACGATATCTTTCTTTAGTTCTATAGTAAAACGTATTAAGTAAGATGCTCTACAAACATTGTCAAATGTTGAGAGTCCTCGGTTAGTAGAATTAAGTCTGGATCTGATGTGCTGTATTAAAGAAGCAAAACAAAAAGTAGGAAGGATACCCGGATACATAAATACTGCGTAGAGGAAAATCAGACAGAATATTTTAAAGCCTGTGCCGGGCTGGGCTTTGGTATTATAAGTTATGCAAAAAGTAAAACCAAGTCTGGAAACGATTTCAGCATTACATTAGCATTAGCCCGCAACATCATTAGCAGAGGAAAATCTTTGAGGAAACTAAATTCTTTCATTTTCCATTACATTATGCTTGGATTAGTAAATACAGAATCTTCCCCCTTCCGAAAAACTTGACGAAATTCAAGCCCTCTGCTCTAATAATAAGAAAAATGGAGTTTTTGTTTGAAACTAATGTAATCTTGAGTGTTCTCTTTAGCTTGACGTACGTAATGTCAGTCATTCTGAGTAAATTCCTTGGGAAATTATTTAATAACGAAGCATAATCAATTAGTAAATTCTTTTGCACAAAGGTAAGAGAATGATGACATTCTTGGAGTAATTAAGAGGAATAAAGTTGTATAAAAATTGAAGAACACTTCAACAGTTTAAGATATATATCCGTTCACCCACATAGATCACTATATAATTGTAGAAATATGTAGTAATCTACAGTTCCCGAAATAATGCCTGGTAAGTGTATACGACTCCACCAGTACAGAATGAGACGAAAGGATGAGAGGACGTAAATTAATGCTATAGTGGAAAAGCTTGAGGGAACTTTGACTCATTAGTATCAAATTGAGGATTTCATAGTGGTAGTTCAACAGACTGTATACATTGTTCTATAGACTAATATGGAAATTCACTCAGCTTTCAGATTCTCTTGTCTTCATTCTGCATTTTCCAAACCTCATACAGATTCTCCTCTTCACTTAAATCCATTCGCGAATTTCTATCCTTATTTCTACCATTCTACCATTACACTCAGTTTGCTATTGCTATCTACCAATTACTTGATACGAAAGAGACACAGAGATCTTTCTGTGTAGACCTATTCTTACCATTTTAATACCATGTCTGTATAATATGTGATACCTCACTTGAGTTTTGGTTATTCAAGAATATAGTATAAGTATTTGTGGAATGTCGAATTACGGGTAAGGAAGGTGAAATGAGAAAGTTGGCAAAATGTGATAATTAAACTGCTTTGCCCGCGGCTACTTTCGCCTTCTTTTCTCCCTGCCGTCCTGACAAGAAAACTGGAAAGGAATTGTAAAAGTAATGACTACTTGTCTCTAACTAGTAAGAAATGGAAGGAAGAGATTTCTGAAGTCAATTGTAAATACTCTGCAACGAGCATGCTACAGTTTGCTCTGCACAATTATCATCGTTTTACGTTCGTTACAATGAACAAAGAAATAAAACAAAGAGTTTATTGTTCCATTTCATTCAACTGCAAAACATCCTTCCTTCATTAATCTATTCCATCCTCTTCACTGCACTTATTTCTACTACAAACTACAAAGTTACATTTCCCAAATGAAATTTAATGAGTTTGGAAACATTCCTCCTTACTTCCAGACTCCCAGTCAGCTTCTTGAGCTATTGATACAATTTCTGCATTAATCATAGGCAAATGAAAATAGCATTATCAAAACAAGAGCTGTGTAATAGTTACACATAATTCTACACTATAAACACTTCTATTTATTGCAATTTGCTAGAAGTGATTTAATTAAAAATTCGATTTTGGGAAAGTCAGTTGTATGTAGAACTGTGCTTTGTGCTCATTTTGTGAGCACAAAGGTTTAAAGGTTCATCTGAGGAAAGTAGGAATGAAATAGTTCAAGTTGGCAGTTAGTAAATAGATAAAGTTGGGTTTTATAAGTCAGGAAGAGTGAAAAGTTAGTTATTAGCAGGGATGGGCACATGAAATGTCATGCTTGCTATTTGCCTTGGGCTAAGTACAACTGAGACGCGATATTAATTATCAATTACACTCCTCTGCTGCTTTTAATTAAGAGCAGTGCTCTTTACTTTGTTGTCGACATGCCATACGATACATTTATATAAACACACAACACATTTATATGAACACACAACAGCCTCTGTTTACGTTGCTGCTCATCTTATGTTTCTTGAGGTTCTTCTCCAAGGAATGTGGAGGCTGCCTGGATGCAAATAACTTTTCTACTCATTACTGACAGTCTGAATGGGGAACTACTTCTACTTATGAAACTACGATATAGATACCTTTGTGAGCTGTAGAGAAGGTAACTGGAGAATTCTCCCTCGTAGCTACTTACATTACTCATTAAGTAGTCCCCATTCTAATCTTTATCTTTCCCTCACTCCCTCTGCCTCCTCTATACATGCTCATTAGTACTATTAGACCTATATTTACTTATGCTATGCCTTCTGTGTGTGTCACAGAAGAATAAGCCTCCTTTTATCCTGTGGCCTCCTCACTTCCTCCTCGTACCTTCTCCAGACAGTTCATAAATAAGAATCAATGTAATCATTCTGTTCATCATGATAAATTATATGGTTAAACTACAATGAGATTGATAAATAGTATCTCATCTCCTTTAATTGCAATACCTAAATACATGAGATAATCCCCCACCACCATTTCAGCCATCTTTTTAGTTCTAAATATTAAGATCCTTCAATATAGGACTCGATCCATTCAAATCCATGGATATAGTATCCTTTAGCTTTATGGCAATTCGTTGGTATTACTATTTTTATATCGTAAAGAATACATTAATTGAAATGATATTTTACTCTTTTAGACCGAAAGATAGAAAACTCTCACCACCCGAAAACGTTAGAGTTGACTATAAATCAACAGTGAAAGTTTTATACGAATTTAGCATAGAGAAAGTGAAGTACTATTTTAACTTTCTTTTGGATCGTACGGTACATCCCTCGCCTGCCAGGCATCAGCACCAGAAAATAAACAAGCTGTACTACAATGTAATCAATACCTAAATAAATATGGGCAGCTACTATTGATGTGTTTTAAGCAATTTTATTAGTAGCAATACTCCAGGACGAGTTCCTAAATGCGTAAAAATAGTAGTAGACTACAGGAAATGATGTTTTATTAGTGTGTGAACAAAGTTGGTGGAGTAGAATAAGTAGAATATCAGAGATGATGATGTTAATAAAGTATAATAGCCCAGATAAGAACGTCAATAATTATAGAACGTGGCCCTCATTTCCCTAGGTAGTTATATACACCTTTCTAATATTAGAATCTATTTACACAAACTCTCATCATTCTCTTCCAATTGTGTCCATTTAAATGTGGAGAAAGTTTCTCTTTCAACTCTCGACTCTAAGCTGCGCTTCATCGAGAAAATTAAATCAACGCACTCATGTTGGATTACATAGTATTAGCGTTAGCCTAGACGATCTCGAAACAGAAGAAGCTGCCAAATATCAAAGAGCAAATTGGAACGAAATGTCAGGAGATGAACTCTAGCTGATCTTCTCTAAAGGGTCTCTCATTGAATTAGACAGAGAGAGAGTGGATGTCGCACGGAAATAAATTCGACGAAACTTTACATGCTTAATAATACCAACTATTCTTACCTATCAAGAGCAGAGAAAGATTACCGCTAAGAAAGACTGTATACATTATTCCGTATACTACCCACTCGAATATGCACTGCGTAAATTCTCAGAGAAATTGATTCATTAAAGGCATAGTGTCTTGATAAAGACGAAGCAGGATAAATTAATAAATAAAGCAAAATTCCTAATGCATTTTGGAAATCCAATCAAGTAGGCATTGTCGAGGTAATTTCCAACGTAGACAAGACAACAAAAGGTTAAAAGGAAGCACCTGGCAGTCTGGTAGAACCCGTGTGGTTCTTCAATATACATTCTAATTCCCTTCCTTGCAACCATCATCTCAAGTTCGATGTGCATTCCAAAGATAAGACTGCATAGTACATGAGATTGATATTGGCTCCGACAAGCTGCCATAGCCGTCTATAATATAAAATACAATCAATAAGGATCCTTTCGCTTCTTGTACGATTTTTTTTTGATTTTTTTTCATTTCAGCCGATTATACACTTAGTCCACCAAGGACGTAGAGCAAAGCATATTGTTTTTTATATAAAATTTGCAAGCAGTATGGCTTTTTTGTGTAGACAGCTAACTCATTTTTCCATAATGTAACATTATTTACTTTATGCTACTAGCAGAATGAATACATATATCTCTAGGTAAGTATATCATGTAAATTAATACATATTACATCAGTTGAGCCATATATGTAGGTTTAGGTGGGTAGAAGATAACTATCCGGCATTCTTCTTGAAGAATACCTTTCAAATCCACGACACATTATACAGAGTGCCTAATCACAGATTCATATTATTGGCTCGTAGAACTAAAGCTGTGCCAACCATGCTCTTTAGTAATTTGAAAGCAGCAAGGAATTGAATTTCATATAGTATTGTGCTGTGGAGGTACGCCCTGTGCATAACTGCTACTGGTAGGTGGGCATTGCATGCTCTGTGCATTACTAATATAGCAGTCTGCACTAACAATAAGTAGATTTGGGTTAGTTTTGTTTGTTTATGGAAATGAAAGAGGCCCTTGTGCGGTACGGAGTTCGTTTTGGTTTGGCTCGACTTGGCCTTCGTTGCCCAAACCCGCTCTCTGTCTGATCTCATAATGGGGCCAATGAAAAACAGAGTCCAATAGAACGGAACAGAATAATACACGAGCCCGTCGACTACTGTACATAATATTATTAGTCTACACTTACTATACATACATCAGGGTAATGCACCTAGGTACTTATAACGGTAGGACCTCACCTATTACTGTATTTATAAAGAGCGTGTGCATATATAGTGCCTGTGTGCTCAACTCTCTCCATAATGTAGTGTGCCGTAGTAGGAAAGTGTGTACTTTGTATGGTAAGTTAGCTGTGTGGGTCTATGCCGTAACCAGATTTAAATAATTGATTTCTAGGACAAAGAATTGCGATTACAGACTAAGTGCATCCGGCTGGAGAACCACAAATACTACAGACAGTCACTCCAGTAAAAGCAGTCGGCAGTGCAATTTTCCGCCCGTTGAATAAGCAATAAACGTTATTTTTACTTAAGGAGGCGCCCGCTTTATTGTTCTCTATTGCGACTCATTCTATTGTAGTCCCAGAGATGTATTTTCTCTTCAAGCTTTTCATTATTTATTGTACTTTTGCAGAGAATAGTGCTACTATTCTATCCTATTGTATTTCAAAATATCTCGACCAAATGGGGAAAGTGCTGAGATTTACAAAGAATTAGACAGCCTTGTACTCGCGTATGTGTAGAAGACTCTACGCCATAATTTAACCCAAAATATAAAATACTACCTTCTTTATTGTGTAATTAGTTGGAAGAAAGTTCCGCTGAAACATGCATCAATTAGCCTCCCCATTCCTAAGCTTGCTCTGCTACCAGACATCCCATAAATACTTCAAAAATCTAAGCGAACATTCACTACGCAGTTAGGAATTACGTCCATTTATTATTATCAGTAGGAACAACTGAATAGGTGAGTCCTCCTCCTATTTTTAATATCCTGATATTTCAGGGCAATTAGATATAGAAAGTAATAAACATACCCATTACTTTTAAACTACATACGTTAAGCTGCCAATGACCACTAATGTTTTTCATCTCCATTGAAATGAAGCTTGGCAATTATCGTTAGCATTAGGAATTGTTTTTATCGTCCAAATGGAACGTAGAATATTGAACGATTCAGGCTTTTCTTAGTTCCTACGCCCAAACGACCGATCGAAACCCAAGGCATCTTTCCGACGACAAACTTTTTACGTCTTTCTAGCTCTTTCCATCCAAAATGTACAATTTTCATTCTCCTACAGATAGACTCAAGATAAATGGCTGAGCATTTATTTCTATGCCCTATACCATATGATAGGTAAATAGTTATTTCCCCGATAAAAATTGGTATTCCGTTCCTTCGTGCCTTTTCCATTTTTATCCAGTATTTAAAACATCGTTATCAATGAAACAGAACTTTGTTTGTAATTGAAATTCGTAGTCCTTTCGCAACTTGACTGAAATCTGTTTAAAAAATCACAGCGGAAATTGCAAGGAACATGTCACTTGCAAAGTAGAAAAGTGCATAAGACATGTCTGTAAGGCAAAGGCATCCAGGTAATACGCCCAATGTAATGAAATTTTATGTAAAAATGAAATGTGTACTTGTGTATACTTACTACATACGTAAAAGAATTTTCGACCGTACATGCAATGGCAGCATAAATTAATATAACTGTCTTTTTATTGCAGTAAAGATTAGAGAAATGCCACTCATGGTCTGACCCAAATACCAAGGATCCAATGCACAATGTGTACCCAAGTGCTAATATTACTTACTTTCGAAGGAAATGCATGGAGAAAGGGCACTTTGAAAGGATAGCAGTACGTTGGCTGTCTTTGTGCAGCAATGACTTGAGCAAGACATGATTTCTATTCACTACAGTGTAACTCCAGTTCACTCTGTCTGACTTGAAAATCCGTTTAAAACTTTATAGCAACAGATTACAGTTGAGTACACTCACTGAACTGGAGATTTTCTCTTCGCATTACAACCAGCCTAAGAGAAAGGGGAGCTGATGGGAAAGCAAAGAAAGTCAGTCCAGTTCGTTTGACCGAACAAATTCTATAGATGGTTATCCTCACTGCATATATCTTCCTCTCTGTATACATTAAGGCACGGCATATATTTTAGTCCATATTATCAGTGTACTAATAGTTTCTACATACACCTATCTGTAATACTAGGACAAGCACTTTCATATACTTAGAACCGATGTAGTTGAGTAAATGCTGTTCAGATATTTCTGCTACAGCTGGTATGGACATTACCGATGCACTAAAGAGTTATACGATATGCTACGTTATGTTAGTCTGACAACTTTATTCCAAGGCAAGCTCAAGTATATAGTAGAATGGGTTCACTATAAGACAGACTGTATAGCTGACTACAGTACTAGGAGGCATCTTCAGTTGCGAGGAGCATGGAATACGCTAAATGCATTTCCTAAGGCTGCTTCTATATGCCCTGCCCTGCTCTAAGCAAAATTGCGATTTGATTTAACTTGTCTATTTAGTTTAGAATATCTACGAAACTTTTCTTTGTTGTTGATGTTGCCGGAAGGTAAAAACTATTACTATATTCTGCATTAATTTGATTTGATTTACAACATTGCTGGCTTAGATAATACCGTAAATATCATTCCATGAGTACACTTTGGGTAATCAACTTTAGAGCATACTAGCACTTTTCCTAAGCAATTACATCCTTTGAATTGTCATCATTTTTCAACTCTGCCATCAAATTACTATCAAAGTTATGAAAGTATTTTCATTAGGCACAATTCATACATAATATCCTTAAGGGGATCGAATATCTACTCTGGCTAATAGTATTCGAGGCAGTTAGGAATGATAGTTCTGGGGAAAGTAGCAGAGCAGGTCGCACTGAGATCTAGTTACTCAAATAAATACTACCGAGAGAAAAGCTACCATCATTAAAAAACGGGGGAATACCCTCCATGCCCCTGCCTTTGTTTGGCCTTGTGAAATTTTCAGTGATAGTACATAATAATATAGTATGTTTTAGTCTATTAACCAATAGGAGAACTTAACCTGTTGGTCAAGGGGATTACATTCGTTGGCCTAGCCTAACGGAACACGGAGCTATAATATGGTAATACAACATGGCCAGGTTCATCTCATTAAAAATATATAAAATTTGATTTATGTCACTATTATGTGTTGTAATGCTAATTACTTCATTTAAGTATCATTAACACGAAGTTGTACTACGATAAAGAACAAAAGTTATGTTCATTTTTAATTTTTCTTCCCACTTCCCCGGCAAGTTTAGAATTTCCCCGGTCAGGGGATGACTGTAATCTTTTTAGTAGTGTTACTGAACCTTTTTTGAATCTTTTTAGTAGTACTGCTGAACCTTTTTTGTTTCGAACAAGTCATTACAAGAAGTTGTACGATGAATAGAACCGAAGTTACATTGATTTTAGTCCTCGAACCCCTCCCCCGGTCAGGGGGTGTGTCCGATTTTGAAACTCGACCTTACATTTGACCCCTAAATCCCACACAAGAAGTTTGAACTGATTATCTCAAGCGGTTCTTGAGTTAATCCAGTGACACCCACACCCACAGACAGGTTGGGCATTCCTATAAAGCAGCTCCGCTACTTAATAACTACTAAAAACAAGAAAATTTCCGAATGCTTGCTTGGAGTTGGAGGACTTTTAGATGGAATGTGGAAATTTCGTACTCCAAACTACAATACAAAGCCAACTGAAATTAACATGGAAAACTATTTTGGCTCTTCGTTGACTGTTCTCAAGTTCTGTTCTCAAATTCTACTGTTATGGAGAAAAAGTTTCCGAAAAATTGAGGATATCTCTGACAAAGAAATTTCACTACGTACAGCCGCGCGCTAATAAAGCTGCTTTCTAGGGGAACAGGGCAGGACTTCGAGAAATGCTCCTGTAAAGGGGAATACTCCAGTAACAAAATTCAAATAGGATTTCAAATGTAGTTCGAAATGTCTCAAATAAGTGTCACAGTGTTAACAAATTCCAAAAGATGTATTATAAGACACTGACAGTTACATAAACCATTAATATAAATGTAGGCGCAAATAAAAAATTGTATACTATACAAAATGTTCTGTTCATACTTATTCCTGTAAAATTCAATCACTACCGTTGAGTCAAACATTTTTACAGTTGTCCTAGACTGTCTGTATTTTTCTACATATATACCCCATGCCAATTGTACTCGTCCTAGGAATATTTCCGAGGATATTTGATATACCTAATATCCTATTTCAGGACAGGGCGATTGCATATGTTCTGCTTGACATTTGTAGTCGTCCGGTGTGTACTTTCCTGTAGCGTGTATACAATACTCCTAAGCAGAATACTGGACAGTGTAGAGTGTGTTACACCCTAGTGATATGATACTTATACGCAATCAGCCAGATAGTTAATAGTGTCCACCAACATGCATTACCATAAATTGCACTAGCATTTCCTCTTTACGTTAGTGAGTCGTGTCGTAAGTAGTCCTTATATCGCTTCTGCCTGCAGAAATACTAATTTAAACTTAAGGGCTCTATTTATATGAAAGGCCTACTATATGTCTATATCCTTAGAATGCGACCTACTCCTAAGTACATATTATATAGTAGGTAGTTACTGTATGTGATCTAAATTGATGGGCTTACGTAGTGTGTGTATTGCAAGTGCAAAAACGGGATACTGGTATATACCTCGATTCCACGATAAGAATTAGGTGCTCTCTCTGTGCGTATAGTCTTCACATTAGTTTTCTGAGTTCTGTCTGAATGTGTCTGTAAAAGAGTGGTACAATCCACTCCCAGACTACTTTTTCACCGATTCCGTGCAGTGCAGCTTTACTTAAACTCGCTCTTTCTTCTCTCATCTCGGTTAGACTTACTTCTTTCACCCGGCATTGTCGAACACGTATTCTTTCCTTTATAATCTGCAGAATGGAGAACTTTGCCTTAGAATTATCCATTCTGCATTTCTGCAAATTCTTAAAGTATTACGTCAATCTTCTATGCTTATTCTGATGCAATTCTCCAAGGGCTTGACCTATTTTTTAAAATCACAATTTATGAAATAAGTATAGAACCATTACATTTTGATACTGTTGCGGGTTATTATTAACTACTAGAGCATCGACCTACCTCTTAATTCACGTTTTTTATCATGGATTAAGAATTTCTCTCCCTGAGTTGGGGATGTCTTATGGAGGATAAGTTGCTGTTATGTTAACTAGAGGTTTGCTTATTCCTTCCCCTTATTTCAATTAGAGTTTAGCTTTAAAGATTATCCTCGTTTAAGAGTTAGCTTATCCCGGTTAATTTATTTTGCTAACTAAACTTTAGCTCATCCCCGTTATTTTAATTATGTTAGCTCATCCCCACTATTTTAATTAGAGTTCTTCCTCTCTGCTATTTTATTTAACTACTGTTTTATTACTCGCATTTTTATTTAGGTACCTACTTAATATTCCTCCGCCAAGCTGTTATAATGGCCTCTCCTATTTTGTTCAAAATTATGATGATAAATTGTTTAATGCGAGCACAATTCCTATTCCTACTTTCCTACTCTACCGACAAAGTGTGAATGAAAATCTTAAGAAAAATAAATATTTTGGCTTAATTTCTTCTTACCAAAACTCAGACAAACTTTAGAATATTTGTCTTGATATTGCATGGTTGATCTTTGTAAAGATTCATACAGTAGGTTTTTCTTTTCATTCTTCAAATCTTGTAAAGATTATCGATTGAATTTCGAAATCAGTCTAGGCATCCGACTCCTATCTGATGTTTGCTGGTCTGAATCATGAAGTGAATTATGCAGGCAATTTTGTTGATAGCCTTTACGTTAATTTGGGTTGAAGACTAGTCGGGGCTTTCTTCGTAAATTATTTAACCACAAATGAAGTCATTAAGACGTTGACAATGATACTGAGTTGCAAAAGTATTACGGAGCCGATGATTGTGGAGTACAGGATGATGCAGTATATCTAACAAGGACCACACTAGATGCAGGAATTTTTAGTCTGCAATTGCACCACATCAGAAGACAGATGTAACCTAATGATCATTACTGTCACATAACGACTTCTAAGCCTATAGCTCCTTAAAAATGTTGTAATGACGGACATTTTTGGTTTTGTTCTCTTAGGAGTTGAAAATTGGACACAAGGCGAATATTATTTGGAATAGCATTTAGGAAGAAGTGCTGAGCTGGCGAATCGACAACTCTTACAGTAATGGACAGCACTTTAGAGGAAACGACCATTGGGGCTTCTGGCTAATAAGTCTTGCATTAGCAACTGTGGATTCTAAACTCTAAAGATTGTCTCACAAGAAAAGCTCATTGAGGTGCGTCCCATTTCACATTATCTTATAGCCTACTTACTGCTTTCTACCCACTTTCATTTTAAGTGCACTTTTATTCTGAAAACTCGGATCTACGAATTCCTCCAGTAATTTCTACTCTGCCGAGCTAAAATATCCTAATAACTCCAACAATAAGACTTAAATTAGTTGAATCAGTCTTAATTGCATTTACCGACGGAGACAAAATGTCTGTTTCGATATGACAGTGAAAACTACGTTTCCTCATCCCACGATGATAAATCTGTGACTACTGTCCATAACACTCATCATAAATATCATCTTTAAGTCTACAATTTTAGCTTGGTCAATGGAGCGTATAAAAATTAATGTTAGACCAGGAAATTCTATTCGCGTTCACTCCGTCCTTATCGATCGAAGGCTTAAAATCTTTACGCTGGGACGCGTACAAACTAGGTGTAAGTATGAAGAATATTGGAAAATACTTTTTTTTTAATTGATATCTATGTTCAGTCATTTTTCTTTCACCACTTCATCGATTTATTGGCAGGAAATATCAATTAAATAGGTTCAGAAAGTAGTATCTTTTAATCATTGAATGCGTAATTGTGACTGAAGTAAGTTAGTTAGGTGTGCTAATTAAGAGAACTTTAAATTAAGGCCACTAACAAATCTGGATTACGATATTATGAATAGATAGACATGACTGGTGCAATGATAACAATGTCAACAATGAAATTGTAGTCAAACCTTTCAAAATAATTGGCCTCAGACTGACAGAAGCCTGCAAAGCAAGGGCATTAATTTGCGACTTAATACCCCTTTATATATCCATGCTAGAAAACAAAGAAATTGACTGACTACTCAAATAAAATCTAACTCCAAGCATATAAAGTTACTTCTGTGGCAGCCACACTATATTTAATGTGCAAACGGATAGTCTACAAACGAAAGTGTAAATGTATATCCGTAAGTGATTCAGGGACAAGTTTATGTGTGTATTTACGCTTTATTCTCCGACCTTTAGTTTCACTATGACTTTTACGATCAACACATCTGTTTTGGTCTGGACCATCTCTTATTTACGAATGGGATCATTTAGCGTATGTTTGGTAAGGACTGTAATCTAACCCCTTACTTTGTTTTCATTAAATCCTGTACTATTTGCGAAGGATTGTGCTCTGTATCTCGCAAATAGCATTGCCAACAAAGTGAATTACATAGTTCAAAGGTATTTTACTTTGTGTGGGATGATGTGACTGGAGGAGTCTACCCACAAAAACCAAACTCTGTAGTCGGAACAATAGGAAAGTTTAAAAGTGAAAAATGTTCTGAATATGTTCGTAAGGTCCTGCTCTACTCAATGTAATCTTTTATTTCTAATCTAAAGATGGGCCATTTTAGTTCACCTGTGCTTTGATCATAATCATTGAATCAAATAATTTATATGCATATTAAATCCCATGGGAGTAAGCAATGGTTTACGATAGTTAACGATTTTATTTAAATAATGTTATGCAGGATTGGAATCGGAAGTGTTATTTGAATAATAAAATATCACGTACACAGTATTTTCTTTGAACTTGAACGGAAAAGTTGATAAGCATGTACATTCAATAAGCAAGATAAGCATGTGCATAAAAGTAGAATTGAAAATAGGAATTCAGATAAGAACAATAAAATTAGATTTTTTGTAGCTTGAGTTGTTTCCATGTCTGACTGTAGTTTGTCTCTGGGGTGGAGTCCGTAAGAGTCAAGTCATTTCCTGACAAGCGAGAATGAAATCTACCATTAATTTTTAAGAACCCCAATTAATGACTTGTATAATAGCTACTAAGCCTGTGTATATCTGTGTGACTGCATTTAATGCATGTGATTAAAGTCGCAAGAGAATGGGATCCTTTTTATTTCAGTCTTTAAATAGTCCCGTCTGTAATGTTCATTGCGAAAACTTGCCTAAGCAGGATTTTACCGAGTTTGAAGTTAAGCAATTCATTGCTCGTGGTATCGTTCGGAGTAGACGTCATGTACTTGCTTCCGTCGTCAGATCTAACCACATAGATGTTGCAATTTTAAACTTACGCAGTTCCATCTTCCAATAGAACAGTCTCTAACTACATGCACTAAAAGTAAGTAGACAAGTCTACGAAAGAAATTTTAAATGTACTTAGATGCATTACAAATGTAATCTAATGTCCTTTCAAATGATCACTTTCAAAGGAAGACCGGCAGCAGTCATTTTAATTCTATTTTGTATTAATTTGCAAAGAAATTGCAACTTTATGTGCTACAGTTACAAATACCAATTAAATAACAGAAATTATGGGCTGCAGTTTGCAAATTACCAATTAAACGCTTCATATTTGTATCAAGAAGACATTAGCGTGACTTAGAAAAATTCACTACATATGAACCATTACAATTACCGATGCCCATTATTAATATTAATTTAATATTTATTTAGCTAGATAATATTAAGTTTCAGATGTTATTTTGGAATTTGCCGGAATATGAACCAGATAAAAGTAGTGGCCAATTGGCATGATGGAAAAACAAAGTAATTGCATTTTATAGCCACTATATTACGTAGTTCACACTTCACAGTTCACACTGCACATTTAACCAATTCTAGAGGTCCAATATGTATATGCTGTTAATAGGTATACTTATACTCAGATAATAGATACTTAATAGTATCTATATGTAAGGTATGTATGTATGTAGTGAATAAAAAATAAAGAGTCAGACACACTTAGCAGACTAGCCACTATGTCTACTAAGATCTCAAGACAGTATTGCTCACCAACGTAGACGAAGACATGTATGCATAATGAGTTTGATCTATTTTCCATGTTCGCAAGTGGATTTAATCCGATTTACTGCTTCACTTTTGACTTGCTAACGTATTCGATGCTTTATATTCTTAGTCTCTGGGCGACTGCGACTCAGCCAGAACGAGTATTCTACTATCTGCTAAGTAAACTGAATGTTCTTCAAATCTTTCTTGGCTCTCTCTTGCATTCCCTTTTCTCTGAAAGTCAAATGGTAACCAGCCATGGTAAAAGTAATATACGGACAAGTCAGAGAAGGTATCAGGATATTTAATGTTATACTTACTCTCAGACATTTGCGATACGAAGGGAAAGACTGTAAGACGATGAACAATTGAATAGTACCTGTGAAGAACCACCTATCTGAGTGTCGTAATTTTAAATAAAATTGTAGCTATGGATAATGGTCAGGGTTCCCTAAAGGGTAAAATATTAATAATAATATA
>JABASH010000249.1:0-47741 GCA_019776445.1 Tomocerus maximus | reverse complement strand
TATGTACTAAAAATGGTATGAGTGAGTAGGGACAGTATACATTGATGGTCGGAGTACTCTGAGACTGACATTTGTCTTGTTATCAGAACAAAATCCTGTGCAGTGCATTTAAGCATAGGAGAGCAAATGGATCCGTGTACACAGAGTATTATCTGTAAAGGATGTGTTCTACTTACTTAGGAAGGTAGATATTTCTATTTGGATTGTGACTGTATAGACACACAGGAGGATGTAGTAGATTGGGAGAGAGGAAAATGAAACTGAACTCATATTTTAAAGAATAAGATAGATTGGGTATATTTCATGAGCGCAGTATTTGGTAATGGCTGTTGGTGCTGCTATAATATTCTGTGTATTCGGGAAAAGCTGTGCTTTGCTTGCTGGAATGGCATGGTATTGAATTGAAGTGTATTAGATGGATATTATGGAGAGATAAATGCGAAAGATGCATGATCGATCCATCCATGTCATGAGTCCATCCGGGGAATGCTTTCTGTGGCTAGGCTGTTTGACTGTATTGTGTGTTATCTGTGCAGTACGTAGCTTGTGCTGGGATTGAATGGTAGAAAGCAGAGAGAGTGAGAGACACATTAAGACGAAAGGCAGGGCAATAGGTAAAGAGAGAGAAAGGCAAGTTTAAGAAGACTGGCAGAAAATTCATAAGAATCTAAGAAACATGTTCCTCACATCACATCCACATCACACTTTATATTTGTATTAGCAAGTTTGTAGGGCAGAATGCAACATACTTTAAGTTACTTAATAGCTCGGAGAGAAGGAAACGTAAAAACCGGGATAGATGATGTGACGTGTTATTCCCATGTAGCCGGTTATGAATCTAACGATAAGTATATAGTTGAGGGAGGCAGGAATGGAATAAACTAAAGCATCTGTCAGAAATGGCCCAGATAAATCAGGAAAGGTTTTATCTGTCAGTCACCTTTGGAGGAAATCCATTTGTTCCTTGCTCATAGGACTGTCAACTCGGCTTTGCTTTGGTTTCCTTCATCCTTAGATAAAATGGGGCACAATGTAGATATCTTCCGACTACATAGGTAAGCACTCCACTCCTCCCGACCACAGATATTAGCAAAGAAAACTACTGAATCAAGGCTAGTGTTCTGCTATGCTGCTGGCGATGCCATGCCACGACATGACAAACCCAAGATATCTTCCTCAGCTCAATCCTGAACATATTATAAGGACAGAGTGTGTAAGTAATAATAAGGCTTACGTTCTTTCTCTGATGTTGGATGTGATTCGGATTGTGGATGTTATGTGAGTTGAGTAAAGCCGTAGGCTAAGTAAGTAAAATGCCTGGATTTCCAAAGAATAGCAAAATGAGGAGGAAAACTACCCGCTCAACTAAATCTCCAGCTCAGCCAACCACTATCCCCACATAAAATACACCCACAACTTTTACCCGACAAAATATCTCATTTTATAGCCAACTTCGGCTCTTTTCCTCTGACTTGACTTTTCTCTTTGACTTCTTTGACAAACTGGGTCTTTAGTATGCTCTATTGCGAAAGACAGCAGGATATTGTCATATTATGCATAATATATGTTCCACAAACCACTGGTGGATATTTAAATACCAAATCATACCTCCAGAAAAATCTACTTATTTGCTACCCAACTTTGTGTTAAGAGTTAATAGTATGCTTCCTGTCTATTAGACCAAAGGATCTATACAAGTTGTGATTAGTATGCTGGTCTCTATATATTTCCTGCTAATCCTCTTAATTTTCCTGATTCAAGGCCTACGGGTCTATTTAAAATTCATTTCAGCAATTAAATTCTCTGACAGTAGGTAATTGAATAATCTCCGGGTAATTACAGCGGAGGGTGGCGGCAGTTTTTCTAGTGCCTGATTAATGTTTTTCTACGCTTTGAGCTAACAACCCAATTTAACTGCAAGCGAAAAATGTCCTTTTAGATCCAGAAATAGAAAAGTGTGTAAAGAAGACTTAGCGTGATAGAGTGACTTCAACTTTTTCTACGTTCAAAATAAACTTTGCATGTAAATGTGGCCTGATGTGTTTCGCTTGCAAGTTGTTAGTACAAAATGTGCATATTGGAACTCTTATTTAGCATAGCACGAGAAAAGTCAAAGGTAACTAGACTTTTCTATATTACTAGTGCATACATGCAGCAAGTAGTTTCAGTTTTCTATGACCAGTTTGTATTCCGCATGACAATGACGTTGACAAGACAGGCGACGAATCGTCACATCCATGCCATTTTCTCCCGGACATAACCATGCATTCTTTATTCTCCTACACTTGCATTACCTATACCTACATTACATATGTCAAAGGCAAACGGATTACAGAGTGCGTCCTACTATGTACTAAGTTGCTGTCAGTGAAAAAAGCACATTGTACTATGCTACTTACAATTGAAACGGTTATTCGAGAATTGGATTAACTCGTATGTCTCAATCTTCCAGTTAAACATTGTTTATTGTTTAACTTTGGTTAATGGAAACACGTTTGACCGCCACAGATCGCCACAGATTGACCCAAAAACTATTAAAATTCTGAGGACAATTGCAGACAACCTTTTTTCAATTTAGAGTAGTGACATTGGTAGGATTCAGAAAAAAATGCAGTTGACAAAAATTAACATTTGCTAATTAGCATCAAGTAATATTTTTGAGTGTAATTCTTCGGTGAAGGGTTTTGGATGACAACAAGGCGTGAGTCCCACCTGAGTCCCTTCCCTATGCACAATTTTCGATACCTAAGGACAAACATAGAGACTGTCTTGCTTTGCACTAGTTATACATTTTACATAACATTTTCGCCTGGATATGGTAGACAAGCGTGAGGTCACCGTTTTCTTGGACGGATTCTGTCACGATTACATTGGATTGCGGACAATCTCGGATATTTTGGTGTAAAGTGTGAGAGTGTGTATAGTAAGTAAATAAGTAGATATGGTAAATAGTAAATGGATTTGCTATCCTATTTCCTTTAGTGTGATTGTTATTGCGTTTGCTTTGAGTAAAGGTGACAAGCTGTATAGAATTTGTTTCTTTGAAGGCGAGGCAGAGAGATAAATAAATCTAAGGAAGAAAAGGAATGAAGAATGACATGTT
This sequence comes from Tomocerus maximus, assembly GCA_019776445.1. Taxonomy (NCBI): domain Eukaryota; kingdom Metazoa; phylum Arthropoda; class Collembola; order Entomobryomorpha; family Tomoceridae; genus Tomocerus; species Tomocerus maximus. The sequence continues at coordinate 44,638 of JABASH010000249.1, read as the reverse complement.
TGAGATTTGCGTTTCTTTGCTCTGGCTGTTCTTTTGGACTCCTTTAGACGGAAGAGTATTATCCATGTACTCTCTAAGCCAACGATAAGCTCAAGTGTGTGCGAGTAGTATATGTCACTCTTCTCTGGGAGAGACAGTCTCATCACGCAGAGTGTAACTACACATAAGTAGAGGACAGATAGAGGAGACAGATAATAACTATAGCGTTGTGTGGGCCAGGCCACGTAAGAGGGCAGATTTGCCGGATGGTGAAGGTGGCCTGGTCTGGCTTGGCCTAGGTCTATTGTTGAGCCTTCTGCGAGGATTTATGGTCAATATATTCCGTTGGACAATCACAAAGAATAGCCAAAGAGGGAGGACTCTTTACTACTCTCTTCTGTTTGTGTGGAAAATCCTGGGAGGTGCACTTCTGGTCGGTCTTCTGCGTCTCAAATCCCATTCTGAGGTTTTTGGTCAATTTCTATCCGTGTGGCTCAATTTCAAATGTAAACTATAACTTGCTACATACCCCAAAGGATATTGGACAACAGTCTTCCCTATTTATATTATTATTGCTCTGGTTAAGGTTCCGTTTACAGATAGAGCGACTTCAATTGACTGTTGTTGTGTTTAAGTTGTAATGGGATGGGATATAGCATGAGCCTCCTGCTACTGTTACGGTTTTGAACAATAAGAAAAGGCTGGTGTCATAATAGTATGTGGTATATAGGAAGAGTAAAATAGAGCACAATGCACATTCCCAGCACAATAACTTTGTATAGACAAGCTAAGACAGGAAGGAGGTACTTTTCTGCCAAAAATCTCCCTTCGTTTTGACAAGGAGCTTTTTTGAAGAAATGTGAGGTCCCATTTCATCCCGGCTTGAAATAAGTACGTAGTAACTATAACGGTTGGTATTTACAGCTTAGGCTTACGCTTAAATCCAATTCCAATTATATTGGTACCCTGTACTTTCTCAACATTGTTAGTTAACATTGAAACTTGTCTAGTCCTAAAGTGTTATTCCCAGTGTAATGGATTTGTTTTGTATATACTACAAACTATCTCTGCACTTACGAGGTGAACTTGGTATGCAGTTAAACGCTCACATTTTTCTGTTTTTCCCTATAAACTCAGAGAATGGCTTAGATTCTTTCATTATTTGTGTCCCAGTCCTCCACTTTACCACAGAGTTTCAGCTTCAACACTAACAACTATTTAACTAAGTGCCAGAAAAGCTATTAAAGCCTCAGCCTCCCCACAGAAAAACGGTAAATACATAAATGTTCTCCCAAAACATTACATACTACAATTACATTACGGCCACTTCTCCGGAAACTATAGGGGATTATGCAGTGTGTCTATAGATCCATCTTCTATAGACCTAAGTACCTCATTCATTTACCTACCATCACTATTCACTCCATTATAGTATATCATGTCCAAACGAGCTAACTCATTGAAATTGCATATGATGCTTCCTAAAGTTGTTTGCCACAGTGTGACTGGAGGAAGTAGATCGAGAACAGAATACTCAATAATACTGAATAAATGAACTGACAAGGCAAGGGTTCAACGGAAGAAAATGACACAAACATTAGGAGCTACTGTCTGTACTAGAATAACATATCGATTCCAGAGTTATCTTATCTAGGATAAATGGTACTTATAAGTTACACGTGGAGGAGCCCTTAGATGATGAACCAAACATGAATTATGAATTCATAAATAAAAATGAAAACAGTTCCAGCCACTTGTCTAGTTAGTGCTGCAGAGAGAATAGATGAAAAATGAGGCTTCTGGAACTTGAGTCGTCGGAGTGGATTCAAGGAGTTAAAACATTAAAAGCTCTCGCTCTTGTCTAGACACTTTCACAGAGACATGGAACAGAGCAGAAGAGTTAAATACTCGGAGAAACTGTAACAACTCTGTGGAAAGGGAAATCCAATAGCACATCTGTCAACTCTAACCATCCGCAAAGATTTCTCATTAGCTCCCGTTTGCATTCCTACTCATTGAGAAAAATGTTTTCGCTTTAATAGCCGCTATTCATCCGGGAGACTACTATTATATGTCCTAATAACGAATTCATACAAGTATAGCCTATATGTCTTAATGGGGGAGTCAGTCAAGGCAGGTCGGGTAAGTAGCTCTAGCTCCGTGTTTTCCCTTTCATTTAATTTCATGGTTTTAAGTTGGAGGTAAAGCAGACGCTGCATATATCTCAATCATGGGAAAAAGCGGCTCAGCAGTCGGGACGGTAGTTTAACAGCAGAAAGGATAATGTTTGCTCTCATGTAGAAAGAGATGCTAATGCAAGAACGTAACTTTACATACTTTCAATCGGAAAAGTTTTATGAGAGCCAGTTCAATTTCTTAATGGACTTAATGTAAATGAGACATTCTTGTGTGCAAATACCTTTGAGTTGTATTCGACAATATTATTTGAAAGCTTTTATGGTCTGAGTAAGGAGAGAGAAGAGAATGATAACAGCCCAAGTCCTTACTTGACTTTGACTTGAATGCCAAACTGTCATATGATATCGTATTTCAGAGTGAACTATTGAAGAGATTTTCTTAAATGGCTTTAATTGATGATTACAGATATTCATTGCGATGGCTTTCTGCATTATCTACCTATATCCGTCTCATTCTCAGTCCTAGAGAAATGGTTTAGTGCTCTAAGTAGCTTTGCTATAATGCAAACACATCCATCCTCAGACATACTTTCTTGTTAGTGGCCTGCCCTACTCTTCGACTTTGCTCTAGTTTGAGTCTCTCGTAAAAAATAGTAGTGAGATTTTTTGTGAATGTGTGGTAATGGTAGTGGTGTGTACGTTCTATGATATAGGAGTAGTAATCCACATTTCCACCCAAAGTAGGTAACGGAGAGTATCCGAAAAACAAAGTGAAACCAAAGGAGGACAGACGGGAGAGATCGGGCGACAAGACAGGACAGGAGGATCAGATAACCAATGCTCCGAGGGAAATTGTTATAATACAGATCCGCATCTTTTGCTACTCAATCCTATAGTTCTTCATTCTATTAGTACAGCAGGATAGAGTCGAGAGCTTCATCCTTCCGAGTTCCTTTCCTTCAGAAAACTGGGAAGATGGAAAAAAAGAAAAAACTTTATGAATGATGTTGTGTCTGTGTGGAAGTGAGTCTCCGTTCACTACAGCACACCGAAATAGAGTAGTGTTAGTGCATGGATAAAAAGACAAGCCAAACCCAACCAATAATACAGCAGAGTATAATATCTAATATTTATAGCCACTGTGCTCCATCTAAGACTCCCAGCCTTGTCCTGTCTTAAGACCACCACTGCAAACTCTATACAGTCACTACGTATGGAGCGGGACCGTCCGCTTCATTGGTTTGGTCTCCAGATGCCCTAATCCAATAAATTTCGATAAAGTTCTCACACTCGAACGCCAACGCTGTCCTTGTCTTCTCCCTTACGTCTCTATATCCCCATGCACTGAACTTATTTTAGACCAAATACAAAAACTAGTCCACATACCTATTTCTCCGATCTGCTCGGCTACCTCAGACTTTGTCTTATTTCTACTGTACACACTCTACAGTAGTGGATGTCACAAATAAACTCCCTTATACTAGAACCACTTTATATGAGTATGTTTATATTGTTGCAAATACAGATGCGACTCTTTCTGCTATTAGTAAGGTGAATCAGGTATAGTATCATGTAACCAGGGAGGAAAGCTCAAGTTGAGTGGATTGAAGAGACTCTTTTGAACTCGTTTTCTCTTTCCATCTCCAAAGCGGACCAGAGCTCTGATCTCAGTTGATCATAGAATCCGAGAAAGTCCATACCACTCGGCCGCTACGGCGACTTGAATCTAAATTGTGAATCTCAAACTCAAACACGGAACATGAACTCAGCTGACTGGGCTAATAGTAGTCACCCCAAAGTGTACACAAATATACATCACTGTAGAAATGCATATACCAGAGTGCATATATAAACAATATGCAAATACTTGAATGTAGCTAAGGGTCTCCTGTTATGAATGCTAACAAAAGATACATCCTAGACACTTTAGGAACTTATTTTCTCTACGTTCACTTTGGAACTTATTTAGACATTCAGAGGTCGTTCCAGTGTCGTGCCTACATAAATAGTCACTAGCTATGCAGCTCATGGAGATTTACAAATATACTGTTTTCCTTTTGTCCATAGATATAGGTAAGTTGTGCAGTTTGGTGTATGTAGTTGAACACCTTGGCAAGACGAGGATATAAGTGGTGCATGCATGAACACTGATGGTCGATGTAGTAACAGTACACACATGGTACGTATATGTATAGATTCTAGGTAATTCGATTAAGTACGTCAGTTAGGCATATTGAATTTGCTGATATCGTCTGTCTCCTTCTCCCGACTTTCTTTCGACTGCAGTCTTGAAGTCTGGTGTTTATAGAATAGAGCTGCTGACCTAACTGACTCAGACTTGCCTTGTGATTGTGAGTGAGAGTTTTGGATTGAAATCTTTAGTTTAGTGCGATGTGATGTTACTTACTTTTCTTTCTTCAGCTCAGTTTTACGTTGTTTGCACAGAGAAAGATTGCATTGCACTGCATTGGCAATGCGGGCTGTATATAGAAGTTTCTGTAGGTACATACCGACTGAAAGAGGGAAGTGTCCCGAATTCGGTTCGAACAGAATTGGTTTGACTTTTCCTTCCTGAAAGCATTCGACAACTATCTTGACTTGATTCTATTTATTTGTAGCCGAAATGGAAAAAGGTTTGTCCCAATACCTAAATAAGTAGGTAGACCCTGTAGCTTATGCTTCCTATTGACGACGGAAGGGAACTGGCAATCTGTATTGACTCGTAGTTTGTAGTACTACAGTGGAGTATGAACACCAAGACACAGGTCCGGGTTTGCTCCAGTTCGGTTGTCTGTTGCTATTTTATTTTGTGTTGTTTCCTACATGTTTCCTACATCATTGTACATGGAGATCTAATCAACGGAGGAGGCAGAGAAGACCAAACAGAGATGCAACGGCAAAGGAGTCAATTCAATTGAATTTTCTACAGAATATAGAGTAGCTGAGAGCTAGCTGAACTGGATTCAATTGGATCTTCATTTATTGCCCGTATAAAATTTACTTGAGTATACATATACAAACTTTGGCCATCTATACAGTAGAACATTATCGCACTTCAACTATAGTCATAATGTTAGGCATGAGGTTGTAGTGCTCATGTATTGATGTTGTAGCACTTAAGTATAGTGTACAGTGTGAGACTGCATCTGATTTTGATCTTTTGAAGTGAAAGAAAAAAATATCCAATCAAACAAGAACATAATGCAGACGTGTGCACGGAAAAACAGAAAAGCCAGTATAACACAGGAGTAGAAGACAAGACGCTATAAAGATAAACATAAATGGAAGAAACTCTTTTGGGCTTCTTAGGTATATTACTCTGTGAATTGAATTCGGTTAGAATTTATATATCCACACTGGATCCCTCCACAAGTTAAAAGCATTCATGTACGTAATCCTTATACATATATGAATGTAAGTAAAATGCAGTGCTATCTTTAATCTACTGCACTCCTTTGGTTTCCCACTTGCTATGTATGGAAGGGATGCTTAATAATAATAGTATCTAATAGTATCGGCCGGGAAAGGATTTGCTCCTTAGGGCTCTAATATTACTTATAGATTATTAGCTACAGAGCTATTCTCTAGTATATGCAAGGTGGTACAATGAAAAGTACCTCAATTCTATTCTGTCAGGTCCAAAATGATCTCCTTTGGTCGTTCGTGTGTTCGATTCGATTTTATTGTATGTTATCGATAGAGGATCTAACCTTGTACTTGTAAATAGTTCGAGTCAAGTCATTTGAACATCTAATGCTCAGTGTTCAATGCTCCATTCTCTTGTACCGGTATGAGTAATATAATGTAATGCTAAATGTAATGTCGGTAACAAAAAATCGTGTAAGTGATTACACGAAGAATTAGATCAGGAGATCAAGACTTCCCCTAACTATACACAAGTGTAACTCCACTTAACTTGCATAGTGCAACAAATACTTCCCAGACAATCTATACACACTTTCATACATAATACATACATTTAGGTTGGTATATGTACAAAAGGACTACCTCCTTGATGAAATGAGATTTGTATTCCTAATAGTATGTACATCTGTTCAGAGCACTTCTCTTCTCGCTCACTCATAGTCATAGAGCAGTGACTTGACTAATATGTATATTTAATGCTGTGCTAGTGCATTTCAGATGACTACAGCGATACTCTCCACGTCCATCCTCAGCACTTCTTCCTTCGGGCATTTTTCTCCATTAGATCGGAATCTTTTATTTCTTTTCATTCTTTCAACAGCAATACATTAGATTATATTGCATTAGGCATTTTATTATTAAGGGAGCAAGCCTTTTAGTCTTAGTGGTTGTTTCTCCTTCCCAGATGTATGTCCGACAACCCTTACTACCCTGTCTCTGTGACCTAAACACATCTGAGCGTGTTAAACCTACTTTGTGTCATGTCCTCATGTCATATTCAGCAATTTTATAATTTCATTCTCTTATAGTCATTCTTGAAGCATCCACCAAGGAACTACGTCGAATTTGCCCACGATGCATTTCTTTAACTATTCAACTAGTGCAAAGTATCTACCATTGCATTAATATTGCATCTGTTATACCTACATTGCCTTACCATAAGATAAGATTATATTCCTTAGTCTATAGTTCCTTACCTACTTTAGATAATTTGTGTGGAGGTAGTTGCCTAATCAATAGGTGCATAATGAATGTATCTGTATGAGAAACTAAAGTATATTGCTCTTGTTTTCTTTCAGTAATCTTATTAATCTGCACTCAGAAATAGTTAGGCTAAGTAATTCACGACTCAAAGAAGAAAGTTTGAGTCGAAATTATTTTTTACCCCGAAGGTGTAACAGAAATATCTGAGCACTTTCAGTGTAGACGAGTGTTTACTCCAAGAATGGTAAAAATTGTTAACTGAGTACAGATACGTGTGTTTAGGTATATCGTGCAATGGTATCCACTTGTAAATAATAGAGATGGCTTATTATTGGCTTATAGCGCATTCATTGGACTTTTTCTATTATTATAAACGTGAGCTCTCTGAAAGAGAAAAGACGGATTGTTTCCACATCAAATTCGGACAGTTTTTAAAGTTCAATTACAACAAGTGTTTTGTTCTACGTGTTGTTGGAGGCCTGAGGCAACACTCAAGATCAGTTCACTCAGCCTCTTCATCTTTTACTATCCCATTCCTTTTCTTTATTTCTTTTCTGACTCCGTGTGCCTCGAATCTTTCTTCCTCCTCCGCAATTTCATATTCGAAGGATTCTATATGTATATTTTTGTATTTATCTTGATCTCGCATATAGATTCGCCTGACTGTATTACGTATAAAAGAGAATTCTTGGAGTACCTATGCCAAGAATCCAAGTGCCACAAGAAACTAAACCACTCTCCCTCACGCAGTCAATTCAGTCCAGTCCTGATCCATGACATTGTATGTAGTAGACAAGCATTATGCGTCTTAAGCAAGTATAAAGGGCTATTTCTGACTCTGTTTAACTGCGTAATGTGTGCTTGGAACTGATATTGCGTTCCATTGCGTTGGCTAGTTATACATTATTGAGGAGGCGTTCCAGATTTCAATCCAATCTCTTGGTTTTCTTGGCCAGACGCATTTTTATACGGACGCACGCCTTCTACTATACCCGTGTATGCATATAAAGTAGAGATCACAAAGAAACCTCTACCACAACAGAGAATCCTGACCATGTAGTATGGAATTCGATATTAAGTCGCATGCCTAGATTAAATTTTACTGCAAACTGCTCTACACTACTCACTGTACTCACAGATCCCTTTGACTACTACCATTCCACAAACAAGTAGGAATTGAATGTGGAAACAGTATTCCATTGATGCTGATTCAGGTTTTGCTTCCTTTTTCTGACTCACTGAGTGAGTACTTTGCGTAGCACGTCGGTTTTACTTCCACTTGGCTATGCGTACTCTTTATAGTACTGTCAAGAACGTTATCTGCTCTGATCCTGTACTCGTATTGTATTTCAATATACTGAACATCATGGGAGGATTGATGATATTAAATACTGATATAATCCTAGCTTCTCTGAAGCTATTCCCTATAACGCTGTAACTTACAAGGCTCTAAGTATTTTATGTAACTCATTGGAACGGAAAATGGAAATAAATGGAAGATTCGCAATCCGAAAATGTTCAAGCATATAACATTAGTTGGGTCTTATAGTGTCCTATATGCTACTTAGATAAGACTTGGCAGAAGATAATATTTACACATCTTACATTACCTACATTCATAATAGATCGTAGATCCTACATGGCTAAGTAAATGCACACAAGAAAAATTCCGAATCTCCATGTATCATACGAGTGGTACCCAAGAAAAAATTGGTGCCATGCAAGTATTGCCTTAGTGAAAGATATAACTGCGTAGAACATCAGTAAAACATGAAGCCACAATAACACGGAGATGCCAACAATATCTTTTTACCTGTGAATCATCATTTTAAGTAGAAAATTCACTTTACTTTGGTGTACGCAATGCTTACTCTGAAAGTGCTCAAGATCCAGAGAAATCCAATATACCTGGCTACTTAAATTCCATATAGCATTCTGTCATCCATGATAATGCACCTTTTCACAAGCTGTTTGGTTTTGGATAAAATCTTCAAGTTTCTTCTGATTTGAGTCAAGATGAAAAAGTAGTTTGTTTTCTAGGAACCCACGGAGGATTTAGATTCTACTTATGGCACATCGTATATGAGTTCTCAATAAGAAATGAACTGATTATACCTAGATAGATTTGATGATGACAAATATGGAGCAAGTGCCGTATAAGAAGATCGGTACGTATATCCTTTAAAAATTATTTGGAGTAAGGTTCTTGTGCGTAGATAAGTGAGAATTTTGAGCGGATGGGTTGTGAAAGAAGATTTGTGCTGCCTTTAATTTATTTTAGTAAAGTGTCTTTCTCCTTCCTGACTGAGCTCACATTATTACATTAAATTACATAATTTTGCTCTTCTCTCAACTCAATCCTGGCGTAGTTGGGTAAACGTAAAATTTTTGAGTTGATTCCAGTCATCGTGTTGACTTGACTTTATTTTAACTTCTTGGTTGGCTGAGACGAGCAGGTGTTTGGGTTCTCGGCTTAAATAATAATGTGATCTCCTTTTGCTTTGCCTTTCAGCTAAATTCCCTGATTATGTTATGTATTTTGCATAGGAGTTCCTCTCTAACATAGTTAGGAGAATGGAAGCAAAAGGATAGGCAAATAGGTGCACGCATAACTGCTTTCTATGCCGATAGGAGCTGACAGGGTTGGCAGACTAGATCATGAATATCTGACATGACAGTCTACCTAAAGACTTTAACAAACGATAAGGTACATGCATAACATAACTCTACTTCTTCCTCACTCCTATTATAGTGCACACTTAGCTTAACTCAGTGTCTTGCCTTGCCATGTCACTAAACTCCAACTGGCTCTCGCAAGTAATAGAAAAGTCAATGCATTTCATTAAATTACCGTGCACACTTTATTATAAAATTGCGTTATTCACGCAGTCAAGGTAAACATTCCCATATCAAGTCAACTCTGCTAACTAAACTCACATTACATTAAAATCAGCTCACTCAACTTTTAGTTGCATACTATAAGCAAATCAAAATATATAACATGCAATATAAGTTCCCTAATAGAATAATATAACTTATCTGTGCTTATCTAAGTTGCCTATATAAAGATACCTAAGTGTAGTAGTTTTCAAGGAATAGAGCAGTAAAGTAAAGTACCACCGGGCGGATGTAATATGGGAAATGGGAGTTAACTTGAGTTTTTGCATTATATTACCAACCTGCTCATTCAATTGCATTACCTTTAACTCCAGTTTAACTCTAGTTTAGTTTACATTTGAATTATTTTGTGTGCTAGGTACATATCCCCTATAGGGAGCTATAATAAATGTGTTAATATCCTTGTGTACCTATACGTAGGTATGTAAATAATGCATCCATCACGTTACAATAAGTTGAAGCATAACTCTACACTTTACTATTACATTACGTTTACGTTACCTGATATTTAAATAGCTCTAATATGTGGACAGAGCATAGTAATTTAAGCTGTACATGGAAATCGGCTTCACAGCCAGAAGAGAACGGCCACGTCAACTCAAGTGCAAATGAGACTTAAAGTTAACAAAATTAAATGTTTCTCTCGGAAATCATAGAGCACAAGAACAGAAAAGTATTATGGCGTGGCAAAACCCGTCTGGTTCTGCTATGCTATGATTTGACTAACAAGTGCATGAGTCAGGCTATACATATGTATCGCCATTTAGTCCAACCACTTGAATTGCAATGACAAACTTATTAAATGTAACAACAATAGCTTCATAAATGGCAACAGCAATAGGGCACAGTTTGCATGACATTATAAAGCAAAAAGAAAACCAAAACACAATAAATAGTATTAGAGACAGACACAATAGGATGGGGGATTCAATAATTCATATAAAGTTAACTATATGTATGTGTACTCAACTACACTAAATACACTACACTAAATAAAACCACACTAACAAAACAATTACTCTCAGAATAGGAAAAATATGCTTATGCATGCTATTTGCTGTGGGGAAATAGAAATTTAACTACATGCATAGATTTCCATGTCGAGTTGGGAACGCAACTTAACTCAACTAAAAATATGCACATAGTAAGCTGGAATAAGGGAAACAGAACAGGTAGCCCAAACCCAACCACATTACAGAAAGAAAACACACATAACAGAACACATTACATGCATTGCATTACTACATACATAGTAACGTAGAAATAAATACCGAGCATAGTTGCTGAGAAAAAAAGTTATGGGCACATAATAAGTATCTGTATAATTTGTATATAGTTCCTCTGCGTTGACTTAATAATGGGAAGTGTATGCTTTATTCATACAAAATAGTAAGGCAGGGAGTGTGTGTGCAGTAGGGGCTAAGCGAACTAAGCAAGCCAGCAACAACGTAATAGAAATAGGGTTCAGTTGGTAACTTAACTTGGGTTGGTAGGTAGTGCAGTGAAGGCGCATAAGGTTTCAGTTGTATCTGAGCCTTGCTGAGGAGTAGAGTGTTACTAGTTCACTCCCGGCTTTCCCACGTTACCCAATTCGTATGCATTGCATATCTATATACATACATACCTTGTGCAGTTAGACAGAAAACAATTCTCCCAAGTCAAATCAAAGACGTTAACCTTCTCACAGAACCTAAGTTTAACTTACCTCGTGTATTATTCCTATTTTCTCAACCCTTGCTCAGAATGTGTTTCGTATTATTCTTCGTTTCCTGACATTAGCCAAGCCGAGTCTGAGTTTTAGAAAAATTAATCGAACGTTCAAGCAATATTCCCTTCGTTAACACACACAGGAGGAATTTCAAAAGCGTAGTGACTGCCCGTTCACAAGTTCACTAATTGTGAATGTACACTAAAAAGTAATTACTGTGAAACGCTCGACCATTTTCAACCAGGTGTACTAGCAATCTAGAACGAACAAACCCAGGGAATGATATCTACTATAGATACATTACCTAAAGGTATATGTTCATTACTGCTGCAGAGAATGAAATGTGAATCAAGTTGAAGGAACATTTGAACACTTATAATAGTTCTGATTTCCCTGCATAAAAAGTCCTTTCAGTAAGAAATTAACATTTCTCATCATCAGTTGAACTCTCGCAGGCTATTAATCAGTGACTCATTAACAAGGGACAGTAGTAATCAATGTGCAACGGTACATAATAAATAAGCATTGCAATAATATCGTGAAAATTGGACCTTTGTGCGTTTTTGCAAGTTTCCTCTCGTGTCACTTGCCATTTTCTATTGTTTTCTCAATTTGTGATTGTCACAGTGAACTGAAAGTGACAAGGGAGACAAATATAATAGAATTGAAAGGGATTAGTTAAGTTAAACCCGTGCAGAAGAGAGTGGAGGAGAGTTGACGAGCCAGAACGACCTAATACAAAAGTAAGTGAACGAACACAACATAACACAATCAAATCAAGTAAAAGCAAAAGTATAACAAGAAATAAATGAAAAGATAAAATACGTCTACTATACTATAAACATAGGTAGACATACCTGCATTTCTATCCGTACTATTACTACTACTATTTACTACATAATAACTGTAAGTGAATTGAATTGTGTTGAATTGAAATTGAATAGATTGTCGTCTAGTAAAATAGTTTACTTGTGTCGCTCTGGATTTACTATTTCATTTCTTCGTCAGTCAATTCCTTTGACTTGACTATTTTCTCCCCGGTTAACCTATATATTTATGAATAGCTACTACTACTACTACTGTATATGACTAGGTCCAAGTCAATAGACTGTGGTAGGAAATAGGATTTTGCATTGTGTTATATTTAGCTAGTATTGTGTCGCAACTATATGGTATGCGTCTCCAGTTTAGTGGTTCTATACCATTTAACACAATAGGGACGGAGTGAAATGTTGCACTCCGCTCTTCTATGAACTCAGTGACTGAGAACAGAAAGAGCATAACAGAACAGAACACCTAGATGGAAAGTAGAATGACAGGAATATGAATGACCTCAGGTACGTTTTTCCATTCTCGACTGTATTAAAATATATCTTTTAATATTTTCCCTGATATATTGCAAATATCAGTCTGCCATGACGTGCCACAGCACAACTAACTCATTTTCTGACTGGATATACCACGATTGTACTCAGAGCCAAGTTGCCTTGACTTAACCTATTCTCATTGTGTATTCCTACATGTACATATTAAATTAGGGGTACAACAACAGAGACCAAAATAATTCAAAATGCTGTACTTCACTTGAGAAAATAACTAGAGAGTGAAATGAATCGAGCAGAGAACTGACTCTCCACTTTTAGCTTAGCAGTTGTCTATTACATTATTATAAACTTTACACTTGTAAAGGAGGACAGCAGACTGAGTATATGAGAGAATTCAGAAAACAGTTTTGAAGATAATACAATACTGTGGTTTTGCCAGAATGCTCTACTCTCTGGTCTCTTTTCCTTGTCCCTACAAGCCTAATATCATTTTGATGTTGCTCTAGAATTTTAGTGTTTTATGTCCCTAGTATATATTCCCACATTCATTGGATTTTCGCCCAAAAACTTACCATAATATGCACATGCAGTACATCTACCTTATATACTGTCTACTGAAATGACAAAAGCTAGCTCTCTCCTTTGGTAATGTCTCTTTGGTTCTTTAAAGAACTATTGTGCCCTAATAATATGTACATTTGCAAGAACACAAAATGTTGATATCTTATATTACACAAAGAACAGGGTTGACATGACTTGAGTAGACTCCAGTTTCAGCTGGCTCATCTCATAACTCGTGAGTGTTGTGAGCATTGTCACTGGAACTTATTACTCGAGCTAAACATTAGGTACACAGATATTGCACCACTGGAACTCATATTAATTTTCTCAGAACGAGATCAAAACAGGAGTTTTCATTTATGCTACAAAGGCACAAGGAAATCCTCAGACTCCGATTTCCCGAGCCAGTGAGCACTATTTACGTGTGCATTATTAAGATTTTTCTGGTAAATACAAGTTTCTTGCAGTCAAGTCCGACTGATAGAAGCATAAAATCAAATCAGAACGTAAGACCAAAGCCTCGGAGTGAATTTTAGAGATAGAGACCCTTGACAAACATCATTTCTATTCCATATGAATGGTATCACGAAATTGCATGCAAGGCCCTGTCGTTTAGGAGGTTGCTCGTGGGCTTTCCTCTGTTTTCCCTTTACAACTCCTTTTCCTAATATGGACATTGCTACTAAGTGGCAGTTCTTCGATTTCTTTTATCCCTCCTTTCAGCTTTCTCCAATTTTCCTTCATGCACACATGTCTTAAATATATAAGTACCTAAATAAAACGCACAATATGTAACCATTTATAGTAGTACACGGCCCCATCCATCCCTCTTGTCCAGTCCACCTTTATCCGTTTTCTTTCTCCCGAAAAATTATATAGCTAGAGGCAATCTAAGTATTGCTATTAGTTTCCTATATGATTTCCAGAGCTGGCCTTCTTCCTTTTGCGAAAGTTTATCAGACCAAAATCAAACCAAAGAAAACTATCTGTATGTAACCTATATTTATACTCGGAGCACTCTATCTCAATACAGAGTGCTTTTTCTGTAATATTTGTCCGTACGCAACGTGTACTATTCAGTTCGTTCTCCTTTTATCTATTCTTCGTGTCTTCCTCTGATTTGAAGACACTATATCTTTTAGAACTTGTACTATCAGGTAATATGATTGTGCTAAACATACTTTTCTCTTTTCCATGTCGGAAAAGATTTTTTTCAAAAGATTCAAGTCCGATTTGAGATTCGTCTTTATGTATGGACATGGCGGATATGAAAGTTTTCTGTTGCTTCTTTTCCATTCCTCTTTCACTCTTCTGCTTACCTAGCCAGTAAGTCGAATTCTATGCCGCTAAAGCTGTGTGACCTGGCGATATACATCAAACAGTATCCCTCCCTGTGCAACTTTATGTATGTTTATACTTTCCTAGGTTGAGATAGACAGTTTTTGCATCGGGGTTGCTTTCCTTTTTCTTCAGTACTTTTTTATTCTTTAGTTTTGCGGGTAGCATCTGTAGTGTAATGCAGACTTTTCTTGCTCAGTTCTCAGAGGAAATCGGGACGAGGACCAGCAGCAGAATAGCAATGGTTCTTTAACACATAAGTGCATATCATATTATCCCTATGTATTTATGTAGGATCTACTAAGGTAGGTAGTAGCAATAGCAGTTCCTCCCGGATTTCTCTCTCTTTACTTCTCCATTGATCAAACTTTTCCTTGACTGCTACCAAAGAACAGCCACGTTTTTCTTAGCCAACTCAAGAAAGCCAGCTCAAGAAAGGCTAGTGAAGACAAGAAGCCAGTAGGTAGTCCACTACTACACCAAACTAAACCACTTTTATACATTTACATTACAAGGCTAGATAGCCAACTAAAGATAACTTAAGTATGTGGTTTCGTTTCCCTCTTACCTATGTACATATCCCTGTCTAAATACTTACAACTACAACCTACATCTTTTCTCAGGATACACACATAAATCAATGTTTTTAGACTCATGGTAATAAGTACCTACTCTGTATAATCTCCAGTACAGTACAAGTCACAGTCTAGGACAACCAAAATTGAGAATAGTCCAACTAACATGTACCTAATGGCTAAAAGAGCCCTACATGAATATCACATACGGAAACCCAAATAGCTGGCCAACTATTTCTTTGATGTAATAAATATTTCCAGTCAGACTCTCTATCACTATACACTCATTTCAACATTCGGCAGGATTTTCGTATTCCATTACTAAACCAGTCAACTCTTTTCAGTTCAATGATCAATGCACCTGATGATACTAGTTAATAATAGTCATACGTCTGCACTATCCACTTATTTATGTACACTAAATAATCTATCCATGCATCATTCCATGCTTTTGCTCAGATAAGGAAATAAATACCGTAAGATGAAATTACGCAACTCTACATCGAATGTAATGCGTCACAGATAGTCATAAAAAGCTCAGCAGTGAATTCCCAGCCTCTATATATTATGCTGCATCCGAATCCTGTACCAAATCTAAACTTTGATGCACATGAAGTGCCTATAGGTATTTACATTGTCCTTTTGCTCCCATTGTGCTTAAGTAAGCATATATGGATGCATTTTACAAATGTACTATTGATCTGCTGACTTAACTGAGTGCATATACTTTGTACTCA
The DNA here is from genome assembly GCA_019776445.1 of Tomocerus maximus. Lineage (NCBI taxonomy): Eukaryota > Metazoa > Arthropoda > Collembola > Entomobryomorpha > Tomoceridae > Tomocerus > Tomocerus maximus. The sequence goes on along the minus strand of JABASH010000249.1, from coordinate 28,750 downwards.
GTAAATTATTTGATAGATCAAAAACAAAGGAAACCTATAGCATCGGATATTATGTAGACGGATAAGAACTGACTTGAACTGTGACCAATATTTCTTTTGATATTGATTCATGATGCCCGTATAATATATTTCCTCGACCAGAACTAAGATACCCCTACAGATAGCATAATACTATGGACAGAATCGACTTTGATCTAGTCAGGCCTTTCTATTTCTGAACCACCTCGTCTATTTCTTTCCTTTCTTCTGCTTTCCGAGAACCTTGCGGGTAATTGATATCGATGTGATGTCCAATTACCTGTCTATTTGACTTGACTGAAATGGAGTGGATCTGCTCAGAAAACAATGCTTATGGATCCCTGCAATACTTTTGTGGTTCCTTAACCTAAACAATTCACCTACTTTATTAGGAATATCTTACATAAAGAGATGCTCTATATCTGTGAGTATCGGGATGAACATTATAACTACTGTTAGTAGTGTGTGAGGTTCTTTTCTGACTGGTCAGTTTTATTTGGTAATAGAATACAGAAAGACATAAAGGTTTATTCATGTGTACACAAGCCACTACTTGATAGGATTACTAAAAGAGTCTTTCTATATCTGACTGGTCAGTTCTATTTGGTAATAGAATACAGAAAGACATAAAGGTTTATTCATGTGTACACAAGCCACTACTTGATAGGATTACTAAAAGAGTCTTTCTATAAGCTTAGCTAGTACTGATGAATGTACGTTTAGTAGTTGCTGGTTTGGTTGAGTAATAAGTACATTGGGTAGTAGAGCGGGGCAGTGTAAGTAGTCGGATTAAATGTGATGCCCACAATAGAAATACACAATAACTAGTAAACAGAATAGTTAGCTACTTAGGACGGAGAATAGCAGAGACAGTTGTAGAGAGTACCTACCCGCCCAGTACAGATCTCGTTCTACTGGATTAATTACACCCTTTGAAGCTAATGCTGCATGATGCTTGCTTTGGTTGACGCTAATGGCAAAGCGAGGACTGGAGATCTCACTGAGACTACTCCAGACTGAATGCATACATATACTTACATACTCCAGCACTCCCAATTCCATACATTACATAACAGACGTAATTCAGCTACATTCTCCAGCGAGTTAACGTACGTCGTGTCATATAAGCAAAAACTTCCTCCACTTATACAACATTGCATGTGCATAAATGTGATCGTTTCAGTCGATTCAAAAAGTCTCATCCCAAGTCTTCACTCATTGTCAGTTCAGTCAGTGGCCTAGTGCAGTCAGCTATACTTCCACATATCCAGTAAATCGTAAAACGCTAAATAAGTATTTCTGTAAGCTAAGTAAGCTTTAGGTTAAGCTACGTGGAGGAAGGCAGAAGCAGAACAAAACGGGTTAGCACATACTCAGCTAACCTAGTTGCTGTGCTAATACAGAAGATACAAATTTAAGAGCCCAAGTACAGTAGTAACTCAAGACGAGTCTTAAGACAAGCGAAAGGGTTGAATTGTAGTTGATTTGAGATTTGGCCTAACGCATGTTACTCCTATTATTCTTCACTGCATTTGACTCTCTCTTTCTGTAGGGCTTTATATAACGCTACATAGGATACACTTTATTACATTGTACATGTGTGAGTGTGTTTTTGAAACTGTTGCAGTTGCAGTGGTGCAGTGCCGGCTTACACTTGCCTAAGCTCTCAATGTGTAATTTTCCTGTTTAGAAGAAATTGAATATCATATTACCCAACCAAAGCTAGCCTTGCAATATAATCTCCCCTAATACTAACTATAGCCAGAGCACAAACACACTGGTTGCTTTATGTACTCTTGTTTTGCTTTTAAAATAAAACTTGTCTGAAATTGCTGAAGCGGTGAATGTCTAGCTAGTGTACTGTAACTTTGCTGGTGAGATATAATCTAATACTCAGCTTGGCCAGCTCAGACTTTTATATGCATGCTAAAGTTTTGTATAATGTAATAAAAACGAAACTTGAGCCTTACTACTGTCTATATATATACTTAGAATTCTATATACTCTGTTTTATAATACTTGTATTATATTTATGTATCTGTAGTTAGGTACTTATTCTTTACAGGGAGGAGAGCACGGGCTTTAAGAGTGTAGCAATTATTAGTTCGTTTGCGTAAATACTTTATTTTATCGTTTTGGAGTTTGCATTTTAATTCTAGAACTACATAGTTAGAAAAGACATAAAAACAAGTTAGTATTAAATGAATATATTTAGCAAACGTAAACTACATAGCTACCTACTTGTTAGTATGGGCTTGTAGAAGATTTTGCAGTTTATGTTTTATACCTTCCTGCTTCATTGTAGTACATACAGTATAAAATTGAAACTTAGTAGAGAGACTGGTGTAAAATACTTATTATGGTCTATAAGACAAAAAATATGATTCTCCTTGTAAGTATACACTTGCATGTTTTATGTACGCACAGAGAGTAATTTGAAACGTAAGTCCCTCACATATGTATTTGCTCTGGGTTTTAATGTATGTCTGTAGTCAGAGAGGCTGGTTATGGTTTGTTTTATGTTCCTGGTGTTTTGTTCTTATACTGTGTATATAGTTATACGATTACCTCTTCCTCTCACTCATTGTCAGCAGAGTAATCTATGTAGTGGGTATAGTCTTGGTCGGAGGAATTGTCTGAACGAAGAACTAAATACTAGAAGATACCAGGTACCTAGTGTCTTTGATCTATATCAATTTCACATAGTATCTCATGAGGATTGGTATCCATCCTTATTAAGTTCTTATGATGGTGGTATGCCGTTAGCATGCTGTGCACTATGCACATATCTTTGTGTGTTCGTGTAAGTAGTAGCTAAGCACTCTTCTATGAGATTCTTTTCACTTTTCTCAACTCTGCACAAGTCTGCTATCAAATCCTAGATACTTATTATTATATCTAAGTAATTTGAGCATGAGAGTTGCACTTGGTTGGAAAGTAGCGAAAAAGTGAAGCAAGTGCTAGGAACAGAGGACATACCAAACCACTCAACTCTTGCTCCCTTCGTCCAATCATTAACTCATTACTTCCATATCAAATTGTAGTTAACACCGGCACTTCAGCTCACGGAGTGCGAACAACTATCTTTGCTTTGCACCATATGCTTTACAAAGATATTAAACTATGTACTGTACACATTTCTTTCCACACATGCGATGATGATAGAAATTTTATAGGTTGTGACAGTTAATGACTTGATTTCTTCTTTGTTCTTACCTTTTTATCTGGAAATAAAATAGATTTTTAAATTAATTGCTGTTTTATGCACTATTAAAGATAAAATCAATACAATTACCCAGTCGAGTGGAAAATGTAAAGCAAATAATTCTGATAAATTAGAAGATAGAGGTGAAGAGGGTTGTTGGGTTGAACAGGACAGGGTTATCTAACAAATAAAAGTGAATGTGTAGGATAACATTGACTTGGTTTGATTTTGTCAGGAGATAGTGTGTGGTATTGAATTGTCCGATGTTCATTGACGTAGCTCATCCTCCTGTCCAACTGCTCTATTTATAATACGGATATACCTAAGCAATGCTTTTATAGTGATAAAATTTTTATATCAGGCTTTATTAACTATATCTCACAGTTTTAAAAGGCAACTGTCCAAGTGATGATGAGTCCTCAAGGTAAACCGAGAACTGTCAATAAAAATGCTTTCTATTCCCATTGCCACAATGGCTTATTTATGTACAATTTTTGCCTCCATTTCCATCCCACAATTTTAATTGTGTTTGCATTTCAGTCCAAACAGACATGTACTATTTGCAAAACTCTTTTCATACATTTGAGTCGGAACAGACACTATTTGCAGAACTCTTTTAATACATGGAATGAATGAATATTTGCGATATTGACGTTGGTATTTCCTTGTGGATTATATTATTGAATCGATCATTCTGACGATATGCTCTTAATAATACAAATGTGAGAGTTATCCTTATCTCTTGCATATTTTTTCATCCTCGTAACAAATGACTGATAGAATGTATTCCTGAAGTACAGTGGAGCCTGAATTATCAGAACCAAGTATCATAATCACGATTTATCAAACTACGATCAAATGAATAAACATACTAATACTGATTACAGATATAATATAAGTTAGTGTGTGATATAAAAATATCATCACATTATGTAGAGGGAGGGTTACTCGCAATCAGTACTTAGTCATACCTTGATAATATTTCTATTCTCTGCAGAATAACATTATTGTTTTGTTTAATTTTGCTCTCCTCATTTGCAATTGGCAGTCAGTTTAGCTTCAGTCGATGCAATTGAAAAGGAAACTATGTTTCCAATGTACCGACATGCATTTAATCAGAATATCTCTGTATCTAAATTGCTCTTATTTAATTTATCCCATGTAACATTCGTTAGCTATGGAAGATTAGCTAACTAGTGCAAGTGCAAATATATCGTTATAGCGAAAAATGTGTTTTTGCAAACTATGCAAGGTATTTCTGTATGGAGGAACAAAAGGGCTTAAAAAATCAATGGCAGGGAGCAAGGGAGTATCATGCAGTAAATAATGAAAATAAATAAAAGCAGCTCAATATCACATCCCTGACTAACTGAAGTAGTACATAATAGATACCTATTTACCACACCGCACTATCTAACTTGAATCCAACAGGCGTAACAAATGTATAATAATAATATTTAGATCTAACGTGTTATTTAATGCTTTTGTAGGTATTTGTGGGGAGGTGAAGGTCTCCCAATGACAAATGGAATAAAATATGAGATTTAGCAAATAACATATAAAAATTTGATTCAACCATATGCATTAGATAAATATGGCAATGGTAACGTAACCGTCAACTCGATCTAGTTATGGTGTTTATAGATAAAAATGATTTCGATGGAATGCACGCTGATCTCCTTTTGCTCTCGGCTTTTGTTGCTCCAGCTTACCTACCTGTGCAATGTATAAATTATAATACAACACACAAAGGTGATAGGGAAATGCCAACTTGATATTAACTACATACCGAATTATATGTAGTAGGCTCACTGCCCCATCCGGCCACCTACCTCTTAGTCTCCTGTTGAACGAAAATCCAGATAAAAGTAAAAGGCATGAAATTGATTGGTAATAATATATTTTCCTCTGATTTTAATTACTAGATATTTTTAATGCTAAAAAATGGCAAGAAAATAAAGAATATATACATAAAAATATTTCTTCCTATTTACCTGAACTTTTATTAAAATATGAGAAATTGAGTATTTAGTAAAATGATCGGGGCGGCAGTGATCCTATGACATATACTGGTATGTAGTTCGTTAGTGTTCTGCATATATTTACAGATAGGAGACAAATACCCAGCCAAGCCAATGTGCAAAAGTAGTAGGTAGAGTGTAGAGTTACAGCTGTATGTAGGTGCATAAATGAAATGGAATAAAATAAATTGGACATAGCCACATTTTATCATGATTCATGAGTAATGTGACTGGTGTTTGTTAGGCAACAGGAATGGCATTAAATAAGTGATACAAATGTACAGAGCATGGAAGGAGTTGCATTTCAGTGTTATTTACTCCTTCTGCCTGTAGGTATATCTCTATCTGTGTGAGTAATAATCCTACGTTTTCGTTTTACACACCAGACTATAATACTTTGTATCAACTTAGCTTAGGAAACCAATTTTCAGCTTCAATTTAGCTCAAGACAAGGGAAGGTGTCCATTTTTTCTACAATTGCATATTACATTATGTATTAGAGTGCTACGGGGTATTAGTATTCATCTGTATGCTCATTTCATGGACTTTACCATGACTTCACACGTTTAATGTTCAACTATTAGGTATGTGTTACTTTGTATTCTCTAAAACTAAAATTGTACGTTGGAATAGTATGGTTACGCAATAGTGTACCGTACTACTGGTGGTATTTAATATTGAGGATATGATAATAATATGTAAAATGGTATAGAGAAAGAATAAATATGGGAGCTCAGAGCTCATTATATATTTACAAGACAGGCAGGAGGTATATTTCTCGTAAAGTATAAAGTTGTCTGTCTGTTCTTTGTATTAAAAGATATAATGTGCACATATTAAATATTTTATTGTTGTTGTTTCTGTTTTTGATGCAGATAAAACGCGGCAGCTCATTTCCACTTACCTCCAAGTCTCCCTTCGTTTTAATCATTTAGGATAAATGGAAACTAATACTGCATTCAACACCACTGACACCTGACTGAGATTGGATTTGGTCTTGCGTGCATTAAAAGGACAACTTAACTTACAAATACCTGCTTTAGCATAATAATAAGACAAAAGCAAGTTGGAAGATTTGACTAACTAGCCAAGTTAAGAACTTGTCTGGAATGGAAAGTAGCTACTACATTGTGCAATTACGAAAATAAAGTGAGACGAAAAAAACAGAAAAAGAATTTATGAAGTGCAGAAGGGGCCATAAAGATTTTAAGAGTGAAACGAGGCATTTGCCTTTGCCGCAATTGTCGAGGAGTATACACGGCGGAGTAACTAACTAACTAATTCCTACTTAAAATCGGACAAGGCAAAGAAAAGGAGATTTTCAGTTAACGATCTAACGTGCAAATGGTTACCTCACCGTCAGCCATTAATTTAATGGCTAATAATTTCCTCCTCCCTACAAATCAGTCAGAAGGGTCTTCTTCTCCTGCTGGTTGTTGTTCCATTACTAGAGATAACAGTAGAACTCACAGTGCAGTAACCGCAGAGGCGCGTGCAACGAAAACTACCACCACCGGACAAGAATCCAGCCAAATCAGCACAGTTCGCACAATGTGCAGATCTTCATCTATTCCCATCATCTCTCAATCCAGAGCCAATAACCCACCGATAAGCCAGACAGGGGAAAAGTCCACATTATTCGTCGGAGCACAAGAACCACTCGAGTCAGAAAAGATGAACAGGAGCCGGGGAGGCAGAAGAGCAATGAAGAGAGGAGGGAGGTTGCTGAGCTGGACTGAAACTCCCGCCCGAAGTGATTTACAGTCGAAATGGAAAACCGGAGAGCACTTATCCCGTGCAACACTACTAAGTCTGAAGAAGAATGCCAATAGTTTCTCTTGGCACTCGGTGTGGACCTTGTCACTTATCGGAATTATCTTTTTCAGTTTGTGTACGGGTAGCCAGGGGGCAAGAATCAACCAGTATTGGAGGATATGAAGATATTGTCGTCTCAGTCAGCAATGAAGTACCGCCAATTACTTGTCAGCAACTCATTCAGAACTTACAGGTATGCAAAATATTTTTATACTTGCGTAATTTGATTTTATCAACATATCAAGATACCCCTTGTGACTATAGGCATAATAATAATGCTTTTCACGTACACAGTGGGTACACATTAAATATTAGGAGGTACTCGCAGTGTAGCATATGCATTTAGAGTGTGTTATGATGTTATGGATTCTACGCTTAATAAACCTGTTATATCTCAAAAGATGATTAAAAGTATTTTAAAGACACTGACAAAGCAATAAGTAAAATTGTCGTCGCTGATGAAAATATTTACTTTAATTTAATGCAGAAAAAATCCCGCCAGAATTCTTATACCGTGTTACACAAAGTTTCGATGTCATAAAGGAATGGATTAGTGTATAAGCCCAGTTATGTTAGTGGTTACGGTCAAAGTCAGTGAAGAATCGTCTTTTTAAGTCTATAAAAGTATTTAAGTACCTATAAAGTATGACCTTAAGCTCTGGACAATATGGATGTGGATATGAGTCGGGATTATTTGATTTTGATGGTTATGTCATGTTATGTTGTTGAGTTGAGTTATTATTTTGTGGATTATGGTGATGGATTGTACATATTTGTATGTAGAAGGACTGTGAATATGAATTAATTACAGTTACTTGAAGGGATTTGTGTGTATTTGTTTTAGTTGAGAAAGTGAGACAGGGGAACTGAGAACTGGAACAGCTTAATTTAAATGATGTTATTATATGGCGATATCGGTATGGCTGCAGTAAAGGAAGGATTCTCATAGAGATGCATCAGATATTTCCTAAGTATACAAAAGTTATTACGTGTAGCCAAGTGAGTAGTAAAGTAAATAAAGTTGGGAAAATAGTAGTAAGTGGATGTAGGTATTATAGAAATGAATCTGGCGGAGTAACAGAGAGTTGTTCTTCCTGGTGGAGTATAAGGTACATATGGATGCATATGTACTTCGGCTCTTTGTCTCAACTTGTGAACTTTATGCCTATTTGGGGAGCATGGGAAAATGTTTGGAATACCGATGGTCATGAATTAGAATAATTGCTGAGGCTTCATGTGAAATGTGAATGCGGCGGCTTGACTTGGCTTTCCTATACGACTCATACGTTCCAGTTAAAAGTTCTATCTAGTAGTGTACATGTTCCAAGTTCCAGCAGAGAAAGAAGGATAATATTATGAGATGAGGACGAAGAGAAGAGCAGGCTGTCGCTTCTGTATGTAGTGTAAGGCTTTAAAATGTTAAATGGGTGTGTGATCCTTAGTTGTTGGCCTGGTTAGGGTTGCCCTACTGTGCTACGTCACATATTATACATTATAGAAGATTCTACATACATAATATGCCATACGTGTGCAGTGTGTGGTAGATGTAACGAGATCAGATCTGTATACTTAATAGGAGCATTAGTAAAATAGTGTTCTTTATAAATGGAAAAGTCCGAGTTTTAGAATTACTGTCAGGGAATCTTTTCTATCTTCTATGTTTAGAGTTGAGACTCAAAGACTCATCTTGAAGGAACATTCATAAGAAGGAATGGAATAAGAACACACTTACAACATAGATATTGGTCGGATGGGCTAGCTTTGTCTTTTCTTGTTCATCTCTCCTTGCATCTTTAGCCAAGCTACATCACATTACATAAAAGAATATATAACGCTATATCTGTCTGTATATCAGCATAAGTAAAGCTAAAGCTCACATCACTGTTCACTTGACTTCCTTGATAAATCTGAGTTCCAGGAAAATGTTAAACCTCTTGACAGAAATTCTAATTTTTCATGGAAAGTATGTAGGGCGCTTTGACTAGGGAGACTATCCAGCAGATCTGCAACTGCAACACACGATAGGACTTTACAATTTACTATACGTAGTTGTAAAAGCAAACGAAATGAAATGAAATTAATCCTTTGCATTTGTAATGTGCAATGTGGGCGCGTGAATACTAACAATTTTATTCGTTCGTTGATTCGTAATGATTCCGAAGGGGTTCCAGACGACCACATTTTCAGACACTACAAAATTCTCTATCTCCTAGTTTAGTTCCTACTTACTCCACAGACTCCGTCTCAGCTTCCATTTAACTCTTCGTTTCTACTTTCCCAACAACTCTCGGGCTTTTTACATGCATACATTATAAGCAACCAGAGTGCTCCATATCTTTTGTTATTTTTACGTTGTGCAATGCTTCCTAACCAAATTTCGGCACACTATACAGGCACAAGTAGGTAGTAGCTGTTGTTCAATGTGGATTTGTTGGATTACTTTTCCACTACATTGCATATTGCATGCTTTCTCACTTGTGTAGTATGTATATGCATCAATGTATGCAGCTGCCTAGATGTTATTACCAGTTATACATGGGAAAAGGGTATTTTTAGACTTCAAATTAAAGGAAACTGTCTTTAAAGAAGGAAAGTTTCCTAAAAGTCATATATCTTCATTTTAAAGGCTTCGTTGTACCATTTAAAGATACTTATGTTCATGTTCCTTCCATTTTTGTGCCAATCTTTAATCTTTACCTGTTTATACCGATTTTTTTTAAATGAAATTGTAAGAAAATAAAGTCAGATTCCTTTATTTTGAAGATGGATTTAATAGCACACTTAGCATAACAGATAGCAATTTCATAAAAGCCGTTGGTATAGCTTTTCTCTTCACTGATGTTCGTCCACTGGAGCTGGACTACTGAACTGAATTGTTTTCACAACTTAAAGTACGAGGACTTTAGTAGTGCACTACTATTTCAAATAAATAACACGTATGTAGATCTGTTTGGCGTAGATAGCGTGCCAGGCGTGTAGTTTTGTAATTCGTAGTAAAGGACGAGGACTTTAGTAGTGCACTACTATTTCAAATAAATAACACGTATGTAGATCTGTTTGGCGTAGATAGCGTGCCAGGCGTGTAGTTTTGTAATTCGTAGACATGCGATGCAATATGGATTCATACACTATGCAAGATGTAAAACACTTACACCTACAACAACCCATTTGCAATTTCGCTTATACAGATGCAAGCAAGTTAACTCGTGCCGGATTTTCTTGTTAGGGAGAATATTCCACGAACGTAACATGACATACCTTAAGGAACATTGCATAATGTACGTATTTACTCCATTCACTATGGTCTAGCTGTGTAGGATGTCGGTTTTTATATGAAAGTGCAAAATGTTGTGAACAAGTTTCTCAGGTATAGTCTAGCATTGAAATGTCATAGGGATCCTATATACGGCTTCATGATCCTGTTTCGACTTAAAAAGAACAACCACCAAGGAGGACGAAGACATTTCCCAATTCACATGGGTTCCTTTAACTTTCTTTGGCTAGCTTTACTTTCCTTCATTTTGCAAGTTCTTAATCCACTAGTATAGTTTTATATAGTTGGCTACAATGCGTATACTAATGTCTGTTCGTAGACAGCAGTTTGCATAGCCACATAAATACTTGCATCATATACACTACATTTAAATACACATACAAACTGTAGTCATTTATTTCACATCTAGAATTCAACTCAGTAAGAAAGTTATGAGTTTACAGCTAGCTAGTCCGAAGGCAAGCATTTATCGCATCACGCTGCTCCAGTAAATGGCTATCATAAAGTTAGGTGAAAAGTGGTCCAGATAACAAACGTGGGATCCAAAAACGAAAAACTGAAAACGGAAAGAACCCACACTCGTCTCTTTTCTGTACTCTGGAGTCTGTCTTCAAAAATACCTATAGGGACTGCTAAATTATTATATTGTGTGTAAGTAACGAACTTAGGCGTTGCGTTGCTAAGAAAGTCACCTAACTTTAAGTTATATGGAGGCTTCTTAAAGGAGAAGTAATACAAGTCGTAACTCGTAACTTGCATTGATTCTTGGTAGAAGTAGGTATATGTAGGTTTTATAGGTAATACGATCTCTATGTGCCAGGATTTTACTTCCCATTGGGCCGTAGGACAGAGTACGCACTATTCTTACTGTTTTATGTGAAGTATTATTATTATGTAGCCAAACTCAAGTCAGATCTTTTGGAGCATGCATGCCTAACTTAACAATCACTACTCCCATCCCAGTGCTAGACTCCTTGTAGTCAGCATTCATTCCTATTAGGCAGTTGAGAATGAGAATATTAAATGAAGGTAGCCCAGACAGAAGTAATGTATATAGGAAACCGCAGTTTATTCTCTTCCACCATCAACATCCACATCAACTGAGATCACATTACACATGTTACCTCGTGTAATGACATGATTTACCTATCCGAGCATTTTTCTCACTGACTCTGTCTCACTGACATGTCATTATATAAAGTATCCAACTATGAATGCATATAAAAATTTCACACAGATTATATACTGCTTTATTCCCAGAGTATGATATAATACTCGTATAGATATGCATCTAGTAGTGGCTCTGTTTGACTGTTTGAGCTTGATTTCGTTAGGTTTACCTCATGTCATTTTCAAGTTCCACCTCCAACTTCAGTTTCAAATGCAGTAGTTCTCGGTTCTAGTCTAGTTAGTTAGACAGGGAACAAAGTGAAGCATCTCATAGCATTATTATACTACGCGTGTAAAATTTAAGAGCTCTTAGCAAGTAACTCAACTACTGTACGCATACCTTACAACTCTTGTAAGTACATCGTGTAGGGTATCAAAATGTATCTCTATGCATAAACATAGTAGTTATGCAAGTGAAGCACTGTGATATGCATATACTGTGTATATTTTGGAAAAAATTCCTTTTGCACAGACGTTATTTGTATGCGTTTGGTTGGTTAGGTTTGCATTTCACGTAGTGACTTGTGAATATGTATGAAGTGAAGAATTTTATCTATTCTATATGGTACAGTGTATTAAGACAGATTCATATACAATTTCTTCTTTTCTCTCATAATTTCAGTTGTCTCAGGCACTCAGACCAAGAGCAATCTGAGTCTTGCTGCATCAGCAAGAATATGATATGGTCACACCTTTTGAGTTAACTTGGATTTTTAGTTTATTGAGATAGACAGGCAAGGATTTGAATTTATATGACGCTATCTATAGTACATTTTTATATAGTTAGTGTGTGTAGCTGCTGGATTCTTCCATGACTGATTGTTAACTTAACTGACTCCCTCCTACATTTCATTTAGCATTGTAAGTTGCATAAATCAGCCCGGAGTCGAGCGAGGAGTTATTTTACGGCAACTACAACATAATATAACATCACATCACACATTACGCACACCCGACCGGTAGTGCCTCAAGATTAGTTAGCTACGAATACTAATGTTAACTTGATACCATTATAATGTAAGACATCGTGGGCAAAATAAGTACAAACGTAAATAAAAACCCACACTTTAGTGTGCATACTGAAATTGTAAATAACGTACTACACTTTGCCAAACTGGATAGAAATGTAGGGAAGGTTAGCTAACATAGCATTATCGAAATTATATATGGATAAGTACAGGAGTCTGTCCGTATAAATTGCTCTAGCTTGACTTTTCTCAAAATGAAATAAAAGTGATTTGAAGGGAAACGCAAAGAAACAAGAGCTCTAAGGTATTCTAGTTTGTTATGGTTTGTTATGTAGGAAGGGTAATATATAATAACACGTGCTCTGCCCCTCTAATGAACCAAAGTAAAGGTACAAATCTGAGAACAAGGCGAGATTCCTAGCAAAGTAGGCAGAGCACAGTTACGTAGGTATGGCAGACTGAATGCATCGTAAAATTGTAATGCGGTGTAGGTAATAATGTAATTCGATGTTCTGTATATGTAACTATGCAAGTAGGGAACATCAGAGAGCATCACACAATGCATCTCTACTAGGATAACTAAAGGCAATAGGGAATTTTGAGCTCGTTCATACACCATGTACACTTATAAATTATAAATTGTGTTCTGTGAGTTTCGTTAAGTTACCGAAGTGAAGTTAAGGAGGATAATAGATGAAGGGGGTGTAGCTTAATGCATGTAATGGAATACGTTGCACTAACTAAAGCTTTAGTCAGTTCAGTCAAAGCGAAGCCAAACTCTTGGCAGATGTGATATGTGATGTGAAGTCTCAGATTTCGGATCGAGAGGTTGGAAGAACATGGATGTAAATGGCTTTTCTCATTACTCATCTGTAATAGTGAGAGAGGTTTGCTTGTTCGTAGTTTGTAATGGCTAATAGGTAGGTGTGCTTCAGGCATTTTCCCTACATTAAAGGTTACCAATTTTCAGCATATACACATATGGATTTATTGTCTAAGAAACTCAAAACTCTATTAGTATCAGATATACATACTAGACATTCTGGAACTTCAATTTACAGTACTGTTTGAGACACTGGCACCTTTTGTAGAAACTTCGATTTCTCGAAAGCTTTCGATTTGCTTTTACTTTAGCTCTCTCACTTTCTTGTACCTAGGGAATTACCACAATGTCTCTATAGTATATATGGATTGTATCTACTAATTTTAACCTTGTCCCCATATACACAATGTTATATACCTTTTTTATCCGGATTGGATTTAGGGTGAGGGTGGGTCACAGACACACGAGTATATAATCACCGGGTCGTTCTCTGAAAACGTGAACTTGAACTTTGTTATTAGCTGAGTTGGCAGAACGGAGTTGAGCTCACATGTCATGTCAAACCAGCCAAGTCGATCGGTGTAACTGTACTTATGTACTCCCCGACTTCATTTCAACGTTCCAGTTGCCAGTTCCAAGTTTTTTAAACGAGGCATGCGATCCTTCCCAGCCTAACCCTACTCATGTATGAGCCACGTACCTAAATACCACCTAAACTAACGACGTGGCTCCTCTGTCTATACTGTTAAGCAACTTAAATCGACTTGACACACACAGGCCACAACATAGAACACCGGCCCGTTTCGTGCTCTCGCATTGCACATGGCTCATTTGGTCCAGAAAACAGAGTTAATCTTAACGGCTGCCAATGCCAATGTCAATGGGTTGGAACGACGAACTTGAGGTGACTTTTCCCTCTCCACTTCACTCTTATACATTTCAACTATGAAATTATTAAATGAAATTTAATAGTTTAACGAAAATTTGACAGTGGAGAGGAGCCATGATCGTGGTTAGATTTTTTATGTCTGTCTCAGCAGTGTGTGTAGTATACTAACATGGTTTGGCGTGGAGAGTGACTAAATTACAATTAAGCGGATCAAGTTACTAAAACTATAATAATAAAATATAATAAGCGTAATCCCAAAGTTTAGCCTTGTTCCTAAATCATGCACGGTACATATTTAAGTACAGCTGAGCATGTGTATTAAAAGTGCGTAAAGAAAATGCAAACCAAAGCTAACCATATTCATATACTTATAATATATTGTAATATAATGATATAGAAGTGTCTCTATGTAAGTATATACCTGATGGAGTTTGACTACTTTGACTTCGGCTCCTAATACGCAAAGTTGTGGGTTGAGCCGAGTTGAGCTTGAGATACGCTTCGATTTGGTTGTAAGGTAAATCATAAGGGTCATAAAATATTATTGGGATTGCGTGCAATTGCGCCGGTGGCCGTAGCTCATTTCATTCCGGTCGCTTTACTTTCGTTTAACTTAAACCCTATCGCTGTATAATGTGATTGTGACTAAGCAAACTATAACGCATTTGATACAAGCTTTTATAGTTATGTAATAAATATTTCATGTAGAATGTACTATACTATGTAGGTATTCTATATACTTAGCATTAATATGTGTAACTGCGTATACCAAAGCATATAAAGAAATGGTCGGCATTTTTATTTCATTTTCCAATCCATCGACAAGAGTCTATTTCCAAATAATCGAATTAGTCATGGACTCTCTTTGACGATGATGATCATTGTGTGAGGGGCTTCATGGTCAAATAGGCCTTTGAGCTCACTCTCTTGTATAAAGATACAATACAATAGCCGTGACGAAGGGAGGCAGTTGTTCCTTCCTATTGTGTCATGCTTTGGTAGTAACTCTGTAAAGTGTGCATATACATAAAACAATATGTTGGTTTTATTTCATAAGGGATGATATGGATTACGCGTCTCAATAACGATTATTCGCATTAGTTAAATTGTAATGTAATAGTACATGATGTATTTTATTGTGTCTGTAATGCTGTAGGGAATGCAGTATCAATGCAGTGAATTTATATATGTACTCAAAACACGAAAACAAAACATAATAATGCACACACGTCCGTATACCATTTTCTTTTCATTGATCTCCAATTCAATCCAAGTCTTCGGTTTGAGTCCAGGCATGCTCAGCTATGTATTTTTAATGCGTATAGATAAACACAGTACAAGTTGCTTTATTATTGCTAGTTCCTTCCCGGCGAGTAGACGGAGTCTGTGACTCCAGACAAGTCCAGGTAGGCAAATGAGCATGAACATATTAGTCGATGGGTAATGTGACTTTGGACATGTTCTATGTCTTGTAAGTATTTATTTGAGAGGAAAGGGTGCGGGTCAACTCAACGTGAGTGAGCTCAACACTCACTCACTACATTGCTGCATTCGGATAATTTGCATACAATCTCGCACAGGCTATCAGACCTGGTATCTCTCTGATGTTCTTTTACATCACAATGCAATGTAATGTGAATGTGTAATGTAACGTAAGATTATGGCTCTCCACCGATATGTGAGCACGAGAGAGGATCTTGTACGTAATCTTGTCCCATTATTTTGCACATCATGATGATCGTGATTACAATAATGATTCCTCGTTTCCAGTTCCTTCCTTTAACTTACCTGGATTGGTCTGGCTGGACTGTAACTAAAGGTGGACAAAGCTAGACCATAATTTCAAGAGTAGGTATGTATGTAGTTTGTATGAATACTTGCTGTAGTGTAATTGTATACAGCCGACTCGACTAACTTATGCGAACAACATGATCATGAACTTAAACTTACAACACATTTGTAGCACATTTAAGAAAATCGAACAAGAATGCTATCCATATTGGTAACCTTACGTTTTTTTCTCGATATATCTGTGTTAAAAGTTAATTCTATGGCGAGGAGTGCTAAGTAATAATGTAATGACACTACTACGAGATTGCAATGGAATAGTAATGCTAATGCAAAAGAAAACTAAACTTGAACTGGTCATGCTGTACAATTCTCTGTGTAAGAAAGTGTCTTATTATGTACTTTGAAATATTTGCACTGGCTTGGATTGGATTCTATAGGATTATCTTTAGTTCGAGAGAATCATTTCAGCTGTACATTTACGACTAACTTATTGCATTTGTATACTTGTATTGTTGAGTTGTTAGTTGTTAGCTAGCCGTGTCCATTTTCAATTTCAAGTTATGCTTCGTAGTTACATAGGTGTAGAAATATAATGTGGCAACACT
Organism: Tomocerus maximus; assembly: GCA_019776445.1. Lineage (NCBI taxonomy): Eukaryota > Metazoa > Arthropoda > Collembola > Entomobryomorpha > Tomoceridae > Tomocerus > Tomocerus maximus. The sequence goes on along the minus strand of JABASH010000249.1, from coordinate 12,171 downwards.
AAACATTGACACTAGTATGCAATTTGCCATAAAACGGTGAGGTAACGCAGCAATAACAACTTGCCAATTTCTTGCAAAACTGATTTATTTATGAGAAAATCTTGTAAGATAAATTCATTTCTATTTTGCTACACACTAAACCTTCGCTTGTGTCTGCTGGTGCGAAATTAATTTTTTTTTATTATTACTAGACATAGCAAACGTGTTAGCATTTTTGTATTTGTATTTGAAAGTGCAGCATACGGGAAATGCAGTTTGAAAATTTTTACACTAAACACCACTCTATTGCTGTGTTCAATATAAAACCATTGAAATTGGCAACTGATAAAGTAAGGAGTGGTATTAGCACTTTAGGTTTAATTATTTGATGCAATACGTAGTTAGAGATGTAATATAGATGTAGCTGGGAAGCCAAGCGTGTCAATCGTGTTCTTCGCTGCTAAACTTTATAGTTAAAGTGCACAATGTTTATTTACGTGTATATTATTATTGAAGGCAAGGTTATATTAATGTACTGCTTTAAGATGGGAATTAGGATACACCTCTCTCATGATCATCATGAAGGCTAATTTGCACTAAGCAACTACCCAGCCGTCCGTTCATCCATCCATCCATTGATTTTTTAACTGTGCACTTGAACTGCAGAAAAGAATAAGCGAACTGTACTTACAAGATTTACAATTCAGGAGCAAGAAACGAGCTATTAGTTATCTAACATACTATTGTGTTGCACATAAAATTTGCATTTTACAATACACACTCGTGTTAAGGTTCCTGCTGGGCCCTTGCAAGATGCAAGCATGAAATAATTCGGCTATTGATATTCATATTCCTAAGCAAACGTGCATACATATGAGTACATATTTATTGTCCTCATTTGTGCTATACGTCCTGTCTATGCAACGCATGCTGCAGTCAGTCAAAGCAAAAGAGGAAAACCAGTACAGTTCATGCCATGTAGAAATTCGTGAATGTTGTTGTGTTGATGTTATTGTTACAGCCGATGAAGAGTCAAGTCAAAGTCAAGTGCAAGACATGAGCTTACGCATTTACCATTTGTAGACCAAAGCTATCTTAAATTAAATCTGCATTGGGAAATTTCATGCTACATATATCTTCACATAGGTATTTTAATTTATATTACAGAATGTTTAGCAATCTCAGTTTAGATTTAAATTCAATATTCGTACATACGTTTAATGTTCAGTGTTTGTATTGTGAATAAAAGGCAGTTGGTGGTGAATTGTCAAGAGATCTAGGAAAGGATGCTTACCTATTTACAAGTTAGGCTACTTACAGATTGTAGACTTATAATTATAATGCTATCTGTTACCCTGTTACAATAGGTGCTAGTATACAATCTTATAATGTATGTAATTGAGTAGCATAGATACATGTGGTAGAGAGAATACCTACAGGATGATCTGCAGATTCCACCGGATAACAAAACTGTATAGTGTGGTTAAGTTTGGCTTGGTTAGCTTTAGTTAGCATTAGGTGCTGGCTGTTGATCTGCTAGCAAGTCATAAGAGGGAGAAGAGGGATAGAATAATATAGTGCACTGGTTTGGACTACCCGGAATCGCAGAGAAGAGCAAAGGAACCACGAACATAATAATTATGTTAGGTTGCTCATCTGATTTGTGTCTTGTTTTGTGAAGTGTGAGCTGAATGAGCCATCCTTTGCTCTTTCTATTGCATTTAATCTAACCCTGTGAAGCTTAACTGCACTACATTACATCAAATAGCATTACACACGTAGCCATAATGTGCAGTTCATACACCACACCACACAGGTTTACTTATTGTATTGTAACATTGAAAGGCAATCAGTTTATACTTGGTGTCTTTTGCTTTGCGGTTTGCGATAATGTGACCACGAATGACGAAATTACAACGGATTCCTCACTCCATCCATTCCACTCTTATCACAACATATTATAGCTCAAATCACTTGTGAAATGAAATGTTTGTCATTTGAATGAAACCCTTTTGCCATTCCATACCAAACTCATCCAAAGTACACTTGCACACTCAATAGAGGATATTAAATACACTTTAGGCATGTGTGTATGGGAAAAAATTCTTTCATGAACACTCTGCAAAATCTTTTTAGTGTTACAACTGCAAGCACATTAGCAGTAAACTGATAACGATCATATTTAGTCTGTCACAAATGCCACACCATGTCTGCTCATCACTTTTTTAGCCCATTCACTTACTTAGATACACATGGAGATATGCTTTTTTATGACTTTGCCCAGCGCTCAGCTCAGATATTATGAACTTGACTTGAATTGTCTTTTTATTTCCATATGAGGATAATGTAGGCACGCATCCAATGATATGTCAAGCACGAGAAGAAATGACAGACAGGACAAGACAGCCAACAAGTGCTATTACGCTATTAGGAAAAAGATTAGCATTATACAGATTAGCGAGATATCATTCATATGAAGGCAGAAGAACACAATTGTTATTATTACATGCTATTACCATCATTATTTTATGCATATTAAGCTAAGCTCCTAAAACGAAGATTATATAATTATAGTTAAGTAATGTATTAGGCAGTTATAATATTAGTACTGTTAAGTATTGCATTTCCTTTCATTCAGTTCCACTAGTAGCTCCAGGCGGGCAGGCAAGGCAAGTCAGGCAGTCAGTCACACATCTTTTGCTTCGCCAATTTCTTATTCTTGTTATGGAGTTGAGTTGACTTGAGAAGAATGGCTGTGAACTTCCTAGGTGCCACGTTATTTATCTACAGCTACTCATTCACTACTAAAGCCAAGTCACTCAGTCCTACAATAATAATGGAAATAATAAAAATAACGTGGTGCAATAAAATGCCGTAATATAATGGTGTGTAATGTAATATAGAACAAATTATTGCACAGCTAATTTTTTGTTAGCTGATACTACGTATTGCAGGGGAACGAAAAGCATTCAATTCAATTACACACTATTACACGTAATTCAATAATAGTAGGTATAAGCGTCTTCTGTGAAATGTAATCTTATATTTGTATGAAGACTGAATAAGTATATAAACCATTAAAGTGATTATGTACTTAAAGCTGAGTTACTTACCTACAGATATGGAAGAAGTAATCATAACAATAGTACCTACTTACTAATAGTCAAGTAAATGCTCGGGCTATCTGTAAGAAAAGGTTAACAGTCTTTTGGCAATACTTAACTACTATTACTATACAAGGATAATAGCCAGGGAGTTCATCCAAGATTCTTTCATATTTACAATAAGAAATCCATCCATATTATCTCAGTACGCACATTAGATGTTCCCATATACCTACAAGCATTGATATATTATCTGTGTGAGGTTCCCTCTCTAAGGGATGTATACCTATAATGTAAGTATAGCCAACATTACAAAAGATTGTGTCTGTGTTTGTAGTATACAGAATCATGTCCCGGCTATGGGAAAAAAGTTTTTGTTGGTAATAAGTATCATAACATTCAGTTTGATTCAGTTTGGCTCGGTATGAATTTTGTTTGGAAGACGTGAAGTGAAGAGCAGTATGAGCACTAAAACTGTGCATGACTTATCAAGCCTGAAAAGGTTTTGTAAGATTTTAGCACTTTCTCAATGCTGGATTTGATGCTTCATCTAAATTCATAAAAGGTCATTTTATTTTCGTGACTTGACTGTAACTGAAGTATCTGGCCCGGGTTTATATTTTCAGACAGCAGGTACTTCACTTGTATATATTCGACAGAGAAAGTCACAGTTATTCCTAATATACATGCACTACACATATGACAGTGTATTTAAGTGACTGTACTTTGTATAGGTTTTTTATGAGTTGTACTACTAAGTATTTGTACTTGGAATTGGAACACTAGAAAAATAAAATGATAGTATAAATGACTATTGTATTATTGCAGAGTGCAGACTATTCTTGTTATATAGATTGTTGTGCGTATGTTACATTTGTATACATTGTGCAATCCAAACAAACGAACTGGTAAAGACATACAGAGTTTACGAATTGGTAGTTTAGTAGCGAAGTAAAGACTATGTGCATGCAAGTAGTTGTATTAAATTCAGACTCCTGATAAGCTGTGTTAGTGCTCTGTAGTGTAGAATAAAGTGTAGTAATAGAAATATATTTTGTATGTACAAGGCACAGCTAACTCACTCAGTACAGATCAAGCCGGAATCATAATAATAGCGTCGAGTGCTTTGGGATTTAGTTTAGGGAGGAAATTCTGAGTTTCTGGTGCTACATGATGCACGGGAACAGCAACTTTCTTATCTTTATCTGGAATTTGATTCTTAGCTTTGCTTTTGTTTCACTTGTGTTCGTCACTCCTCTGTCCCTACTAAGAACAAAACTTTATGGGATGGTAGTGATGGACATTGCAATATTTGGTTGCGTAACGTTACGCATAAAAATGTATGTAATAATAGTTTCTATAGCTTGTAGTTGTTATTGTCTATAAAGTCATTCCCAGTTAGTAGTGTGCATCAAAAGTAGTAGTTTTTGGTCGTTAGAGATATAGCTACATATAGGTATGTCGTTGTAACGGAAGGGTTAAGATGCCATTCTTTGCTGGAAATGAAGATGTTGAGCGTAGTATGGTTAGAATGGAATGGAAGAATTGCCTGCAATGGGATGAGATGTTGATGCTACAAGGCCCTAAGGGTCCATTGTCATAAACATGAATTGTTGACATAGCTGAGACGTGGTTTGATATGTTATTAGGCAGGTACAAGCATTAACGTTGATGTAGGAGAGTCAGTCAATGTTGCGACGTACTAGTACAGAACGAAATGAGCCTCTCTGCTATAAAAGAAAATAAAAGCAATGGAAATGGGAAGACGAAGACCTGACTTGACTTTAGTAGACTCGAGTGCAGTGAATTTTCTTAGTCGAGTTGATTTGATGGGATGTGAGACTTTTTTTCCATCACATATCCATCTTGTTAGAGAATGAGTGACTGAGTGCGAAAGGTTGCTAGCAGAGTTTGAGAATTTCTAAAGTGATTACACTGGCTCTGATGATATTATTTCGTATAATTTTTCTCGGGGCTAGAAAATGCACAGCAGTATGTAAGAGACGAATTTACAACATGAAAATGACGAATCCTGAACCTAATATAAAATATTTACCAATTTATTTGCTTATGATTTAAATTAAAAAATAGAAGTACAAATATACCAACAGACATTGTTTAAAATCTACACAAGTGTAATGTGTATTTCAAATGCTTCAAGTATTTATATTTATTAAACAAACCTTTGCAACGAGTGTGTAAAGGAATTCCTATAAAAGTCTTATGCTTATTTTGTACTAAATTGCATGGTATTATTTTTGTCAGTTGAAACAAGTGTAATGCATTGTATAAATCTTTGTGAACTTTTTGTGCAATTATCTTGGTATGTAGTAAACACGTGTTTTATATTACTTAGTTTGTGTACATAATCGTTGTACCTGTTGGATAGAACTTGTAAAATTTAATTTTTAGAGCAAAAACCAGTCAAACTGTCTACATTGCTCATTTTGCCTGGAAACATTATTTTTCCGAGTAAGGTGTTTAGAATTTTGTGGTAGACAGGACGTAAAGGTCGTAATAATATAAGTTGATATAATAACACTAATATTGAGTTTGGTAGGTAAGCTTGCATTGGATTTTCAGTCAAAGCATAAGCTGACAATAAGCCAATAATATTATTTACCATATATCAACATTCACCAGTCAGATGTGCAGATACTGTAATACATTATGAAAGTGATGCGTTTGTGTTGCCTATGTATGGAGTTTTGTCAGACTTAGTTTGACTTGACTAATAGCAGTAGTTCGGGCTGGGATGTAATGTTAGGAAGAAATGTGAGTCTTGAAATGTAACTAGTATCTCTTGGTTTGTAAAAGTCAGGAAAAGAATGAGGAGGTTGAGAAAAGTATGTGTTACTTTGCTCATCGTATAAAATCTCTACTTATACGATTTAGGTATTTTTCTTTGCTTTTTTACTCTTACTCTCATCCGAAGTGAAGTAACTATTCCAAAGAACACATTAGAGTTGCAGGAAAGAATCACTGTCTGTTCTGTACTCAACTCTCTACTTCTCTACTAAATCTTTAAATGTTTTCTTTACAGATATGTATATAAACATATAAACTAGAATTGTAGTTTTGTGTAGCCATAAGTCTGTATAGTTATTACCTGAGCAGCAGCAGCGTAAAAACAAGAGAAGATAAGTAACACACCCCTAAATGAGCTGTGACCCCTGGAGCATCACAATCTCGTAGTCAGATGACCTTTCCATCCTCAGCTCTTATATCCTCTCTATATATTTTGTAGTCAATATAAGACGTAATGTACGTAGTATACGATTCTACACATAAACACAACAAACTTTATGGAGAAATAACTGCTAAAAGTATGTATAAGTATATCCAGGGAGCCAGATTGACTGCATCTTTGTATCACATGCCTATCTATATAGGAAAACTTATTTATCAAGGTAGTCTGCATTGTACTATCCTCATAGAAAACATTACATTACCTACTCCTTAGTGCAGAAGTTAGCTCCCAGCGTAAAATACTTGAACTTTTCGTGGGATTTTTCTTTGCAGAGTTTTCCTTCGTTGGCCTTCATAATAATGCCTACCTAGTGCTTAGACTCGTCAATCTAAGCCCAGTCCAAGTGAGTTAATGTTCGTAATAAGTTCCTTTGTTTTTTGGATTTATATCATATCGCTCTGTCTCTGTGTTACTTACATGAAAAATATATTTATGTCTACATACAAAAATAAGTAGATTGCGCAATGTATAACTTTTTGTGAAATCCAGCTTCCTTAACCTATCTAATGTTTAGTAGTTAGATGATACTTAGGCAAGATGCTTAGCTACACACGTAGATACATTTAATATATATTTATGTATGGAGTACCTGAGACACTCTGAACCTGAACCTAAATCAACTCTGCTTATCCGAACTGCAGCGAACCGAATAAAGTGAGCTGTTCTCCTCTGAAGGATTGTATTTGTGTGGTGTGAGATGAGATGATTCTCTCATCCCATTTCATCTTAAGCTTGTCTCATCCATTTTGCTCCCGCTCTATGACATACCGTATAATTCTTGAGTAAGTAACAGATAGAAGAGGGTTGAGAGTTTGAGATGATGTCTTGCAATGCGTTGCACTTTGATATACATTTTATAGAGAGTATTTTTATATGTACTGCTAAGTACCTACATAATAATGTGACATGGTGAGTGCAAGGTATTCTGTGTATAAAAAGGCGAGAGGAAAATGTTAGTTTACTAGCTCCCCAAATGTTGCATTATGTATGGGACTGGGACATTTCTATGCGATGTGAACGTTAAGGCTGGCCAAACCAAACCAGTGCACATAATATAGTAGATTGGCCTGGTTGAGCTGACTTGCGTTGGTTTGACTTCATCTTCACTACTTTGGTTACGTGTAGGCTCTGTTTGATACGTATAAAGATCTATCTAACCGAATAAAAGGCCTACAGGCCTGTAGGCATCTACCCCATGCTACAGAGTTTTCTCTTATTTCATCCCGACTATTCGTTCGGTTTGATGAAAACCACAGAAAAGGAGCCAGAGGAAGAAAGAAGAAAACCATATGCCCCTTCCAGAGATCCAGATGGAATCCAATCTATATTTTCTGATTCATTGCTTAGGATTTGGCTGGATTGCCCTTTGGTTAGTTTAGACTCATTCACTCCCTTTTTCTTTGCTTGACTCTGGCCTTGTTTCATTTTCTGGATTAGTCAACGCACAATCACTCACTGGCGAACCCATAACCACTAATATAGGGCTGCTAACAAAACATAATAAACCCGAAGAACTAAAGCAAGGGAACTAATGGACAGTCTGTGCTCACTCACAGATTATAAATATCTGAGTCTAGCCATAGTTAATGAGTGTGCGAGGGAGGGCTCCGTAATTTCCCATTCTTCATCCTATTCTATTACAAAATATTATGTATTATTAGAGAGACCCCATCTGAACAGTATCTCTGTGTATCTTAGCTATCTAATGGCCCTCTGCCTCCTCTCAATTGACTTTTAACGTATTTTCAAGGTACAGTACCCACATAGCTAAACCTGAGATCTGACTCTGACTGTTTGACTTACTTCCAATACCCACAAGGTTTGATTTCTTCCGACTCTGATTATAATCAAATGAAGCATGCGGTTTCGTTTCGTTCCATTGCATTTCATTTAGTTTCTTTCTTTCCCTATTTTATTAGAGATTGTTTATGATCATTCCTTACACAACTCGTACGTCCTGCCATACAACCGTTCTAATGTATTCTACCTTACGTACCGTACATTAAGGAACATTATATTGGCCAGATATGATAAACGAGGATGAGATAATGATAATCCTATGGATTTGTATTATTGTGGTCTCTACTTGCCAGCCCAGTCTAGCCTCTAGTATTATTCAGTTTAGTTTGCTCAAACTCTATGTTTATCGTGTTATGTATGCATCTTGAAGAAAAAGCTCTCTGTAATGTAATATCATTCATACATGTGTAAACGTCCCTACATTCTGCTCACTAGAGAGATGCAACACAATAGAATCCAAAGAATGATAGTTAGAAAGATAAGAGAGACAAGAAAACATCTATCAGCTATCAGAGCATCTATCTATCTCCTATGGTTTTTCATCTCTGCTAGATCATCATCTTCTCTTAGGTTACCTCTGCTCCTTCATCATCATCATCAACTTTGTAATCATCCATGCATTATACACCAGTTAGCTATCCTACGATTCATTACCTGTACCTACTACTACTCTCATTTGCTTACACATTACTATGAGGTGCACAAAAATACTGCTGTTCAACAACAAGAAACTAAATAAATAGCTAGATACACAGAATTGGACGGAATGGCATGCATTTTATTAGTTCCTTTGTGAAGATGTGTAGCATCTTTGCGGTCTCAACAGTCGAATACAAATAGTTTCGTGTTGGTATTACAACCGTAATAGAGAAAGATAAGTTTGATACAGATATCTATTAGCTTTTAAGTCTTATACTTTAGAACGGGATGGTTTGACGATAAGAAATTTCAGTCCAGTTCTGAGTTGTGCTTAAGATGCTAGTATGCGGTCCTTATTAGATAGTTAGTAAGAGGAGATGAGGGAATGGCTGACTTGACTACGAAAGTATATCAATCAAAGGATGATTTCTCTCTCGCCTCTCTTGTTCTACAGAAACTGTAGACCTTGACGCTCTAACTGATATTAATCAGGGACAATCACGTTGGATGGAAATAGCTTCGCTTAATGAGCACGTGGACAATGATGTCTTCTCATATCATATCTGATAGGCATCTTCTTTGACTTGGCTTGACTTGCCTTTGCAGATATCTGCTTCACTGAGATGATGAGACTCTTGCATTAATATTGTACACAATGCAATTTATACTTCATAGAAAAATACTTGATACAATGGGATATTAACTGGGTATTAGGTACTTTGTAAACTTTGCATAGTTTGTAATAGGAAAGTATGCATCTTTCCTTTTAAATCTTGACAGATAATCATATCTGGAAACGTTAATTCAATGTTTACATTTCCCAAATGTAAATGTGGCTATAAGTAACATAATAATATAACAGGGACTTACTATAGAATAACTGTCGAAGGCCCACTTTATATAGTTTTGTTCGCGTAGTACATAGCTAAAAGGTTATTTACGTTCTTATATATTTATTGAGTGCTAATGAGTTCTAAGTGTCGGATTTCTCTTGGTAATAGTGTTGATGAATGTAATAATGCTTCATTGTATTAGCAGTCTTGTAGTACAATTGGGAATAGTATAAGTACCTATACAATATATGTGTATATATTAATAATATGATTGCCTGTGATGATGATATGTGATAGTAGTGTGGCCTAGAAGAATGATTTTATGTGAAAAGAGAGAAATGAGAGTCATGAAGCTAGTAGTAGAAGTATGAAGTAGTGCGATGGCGAGAACAATAAAAATGGCTGGAAAAAGTGCAAAGGCAGCTTTAAGTTATATAGGATTTAGAGTTATATAGAACAGAAAATAGAGTTGAGTTGGATTGGGATTAGGAAAAGAACAAAACAAGCAATCTTATTGATATCAAATGAAGCATTTTCGGCTCTCTGTGGCTTTTGTCTTTATGGGGCACACGTTTATGTGTGCCGTAACAGTAGTTTCTTTTATATTGCCGAGATATTACTTATTATATTATGATGAAGTCGAGTTGACGTTGCTGTTTTATGATTACTATAGAATGGAGTATAATGTAATGTACTTAAAGTCTAGCTCATACAATAATGCAAGGAAATATTAGCGGTAGTTGCTACGCTAGCATTTATGCTCTCTTCTCCACTAAACTCAAGCCGAGAAGAAACAAAAGGCAAAAGTGGAAAGTGTGTAAACGAATTTGCCTTACGCTGCCTGGCTCTAACATTTAGTAATGTCTGAACACCAGACGAGCCCAAACCGAGCCACTCCACTTACACCGGCTAATAAAACTACATAAACGATAACCGTATGAGTTGAGTAAGTGACTGAGTTGAGTGTAGCCTTAAAGGAAAAGTATTGCTTTTTGCCTTATTGCCACTGCCGATCGGTTTATTATTATTGGACCGTGACGCTGATGTTGATGCTGAAGTTGATCCTCTTTTTCACATGCCCGAATCATCTACACACGTGCACTGATTTCCAGTTGCGTTTTTCCTACGACCAAGAAAAGATATAAAACCGTTTTACTAACGCGCCTAAGAAATATGCACTACTGATACTACATACATCAAATCCTATGTATAGCCAACACTATTACTGTGTTAGAACATTTATAATATTACCTTCCCTTACAACAATCCTTACGTACTGTAAGGAAAACTTTAGCATAAATGTTTTATCTGTGCTTAGAGAACAACATAGATCAAAATAGTATAGTTTGTTATGTCTATATGTACATAAGTATTGTTCGGACATGATACATGAACTCACCTTAATACGCGCACGCATGTAGAGATATAGTAGTCCTCTTAGTTGTTCTTGTGGTAGGGTTGAGTAATGCAGTTGTGTATTGTGTAAAAGGTTTCTGCTTTATGTTCTGTTTTGGCTTCTTATGGTAAATTGGTATGAAATATGGATAATGTATGCTATGCTACATTTGAAACTGAATTTATTTATTTCCTTTCATAAAGCTGACTTATGCTAGTGTTCTCGAGTCTGAATCGTTCGGAGTTCTCGTTCAGTTTCATTACATTTGGATTGTAGGATATGGTAAGGGCTCAGCTGAAATGAGAAGAGACGAAGCGAGAAGAGAACAAAACTATATTATCTGGATACGTAAAATAGTCGAGTGGGAATGTAAATGAAGTGAAATGAAATGAACTGTGTCAGACAGACGGGCTAGAGCAGACTTAGCTCTGGGAATGGGAAAAATCTATAAGTATGTAATATCCTGTTTTCTGTGTAATTGTACCTACAGCAGATACATTATACAGAAATGTCCATGGTATGATATATGGAGATGGTATTTAGAAACACAGTGGGCACAGCACTAGTAGAACAGATGCCTTGTACTTTGTGTATCCGGGAGGAATGCATTTTCTTGCTGAATATTATAGTTATGTGGTTGAAAGATGAAATGGGATGAAATAACCTACTACTACTCATCCATCCTTCATCCATACGTTACGTAGGTAGGGAAAACTGGGAAATAAAAGGCTAAACCGACCAAAGCCACGACAGAACAGTTTATACAATTATACACATATATTATCTCTATTTTCTATGTATGTAAATGCCAAAGCATCCATACACTTGATCTCACAACTCTGCTCTGTTCACTTGCACTAAGCACATGTACATTGGATTACATTTCAGTTTATAATATTAAAGTAAGTGTAACATATGGGATGTGGGAAAATCATGTTTTCTGTATCTCGTTCCGAGTCTTTTCGCCTCTAATGTGATGTATAATACATTTAATACAGTTCTCCTCCTCTCTAGTGTTGCTGAGTGGTGTGGCGTAGCTATACTATCGATATAGGGAAGATATACTAGCAATAGTGTACCATAGATAGAATGTTAGATGTAGTATGCATGTACACGTACAAATTATATTAAAAAGAGTGTTCTATATAAGGCTAGTTTTGCTTAATATAG
>JABASH010000248.1:0-47763 GCA_019776445.1 Tomocerus maximus | reverse complement strand
GAAGTGTAAATAAACGTAGCTAGTTAGTGAGCTAGCTACTGAGCTCTATTTGTTATTAAAACGCAAACCAGTAAACTCCAATCCTTCTAGCTTCTGTTAGTTAGTGTAATCATTCGTCTGGAAAATGTTTATCTCATTGTCTGTGACTGTAATTTGAAATACTGGTAGTAATTACTCACATGGGTTTTTTTATATTCTCGTATTCAGTTAGAATCGTAAGTATTCATGATCCTATGGTAGAATAATAGAATATTACGAATAGAATAGGACAGTATGATGACTGTTTAAATAAAAGTATAGATAATGAAAATCTGTCATAATCTAGTCATCATATTTGTAATCCAAATTCCCAGTTGACTCATAAAGTTACACATAGAATATACTCATCCGAGAGCCAATTGGATTTACACGTATAAGATGGACACTATTATTCCAAATCAGAAACAAGTTGCTTTTTTATAATAAAGTTATTTTCTCAATATTTTATTTGTGAAAAAGATCGAGATTAAAATGTATCCTCGGACTTCTGTTAAAATTAGTCTAGTTTTAACAATTTGATTTTCAATTCAGAGATGAGTAGAAGTGGCTGTCTATGACTTTACAAATGGATGTAAATCTCTGATTGTCTGGGAATTAGTTTTACAGTCAACAGTTAATAAGATTAATAGAAGAAAAATCATTGGTATTGGTATTGGTGGTAGATGTGTTCACACAGTTGGCTTTATTTTGAGAACTCTTCAGGTAAAACAAGGTATTAATATCATGATCACAATCGCAGCATAACATGCAACAACATAGTATCTCAACAGGAGCAAATCCAAACTCGTGTGCAGTTAGTTAGTCTCAGTAAAGCTGAGTCTGAGTCTTGTGCTTGCGTAGCTGTTGATTATGAATTATCGAACGAGCAAAATTACTTAACATTTAGTTACCACCTGTAACTTAAAATCATGTGTTCAGCATATTATTATTAATTTTCTGTAACTTATGTAGTCTTTGCTTAGCAAATGTCTGCATGCCCCACAGTAATGCATTGTTACCGACGAATGTGATATTTTACAGTTTGGCAGGGAAAATTAACTGACAATTGCAAACTAGATTCCTTCATTTCGTTCACATTCAATGTTACTCATAACCATAAATTATAGAGGGTTGTACCTAAGTATTATTACATAGTACTAGTTCTAGTTAAATAGTAAATAGGTACTACATTATGGTTTTACTGTGTATTACAGTGTAAGTAAGTATGGACACACACCTGTACCTAACTGTAATTATCAGTCGCTAATTGGTAAGGGTACTTCGTGAGAGCGTCATACATGCGTCATATTGATTAAATTGAGATGATTTTATTTATGAAAACATCTTTACGGTAACTTAGGACTGTAGCCCTTAGGCAGGCAGGATACTTGTTTGTGAGTGTGAGGCATCTACAGATTAAAATATTCCCAAGTCATGCAGAAGCTTTACTTATGAGTTGTTGAGGAATGAACAGATTTGGATAGGGAGCCAGCGAGAGCCAAGCAGTTAAGTCGGGTTTAATCAAATTATCGTGAATAGTGGTGCTCAGCCTTGGATTTCCATATTCCGGTAAGCAAAGTGCATAAGTCGAGCTGTATGGTATGTGCCTGTAGATGCGCATCATATGAAAAGTTTTGTAGAGAGATGAAGATTATGTATTGCGCTATTGCTGGATAATCCGGATAAAAGTTATCCCCGTCAATGTTATCGAATGAAACGATTATTCAGGATGATTTCTATGTTATTAGTACGTGGATCATCGCCCACAGCCCTGCATTCCATTCCTCCTGCTCTCCTTTTGGATCGCCTCTAAAAATAGGTGTAGACACAGAATTCATCCCTGTCGAGTAGTCGAGTCTAATGGCTTTGGCTATAAGTTGTAGGAACTAGGTACATGTTGATACATAGTGCACGTCTTGTGTGTGTGTGAGAGAGAGAGAGGATGAGTTTCCGTTCATTCTGATCTGGCTGGCTGGATGTTCAAGTCTGAGCACATCGCTGTGAATGGCTGTGGGTTTTTCCTTGATGGTCTCTCCGTTCGCCAAGAAAGAGTAGGGTAACGTAAAAGTAAAGTAAAAGTAAAGAGCTGTTCGTTGAATTCAATTGATTTGAATGGCTCGGAGAATCACTGAAACGTAGAACAGTAAACAGTATATAACAGGCACACTTATGGGTACTTTGTTTTGTGGAAAGTATATAATGAAGGTTATGCAGTAAAGAGTAAGTAGTATAAGTAGTTAGCAGTTAGTACATACAGAGTAGGCATATAGTACTAATATCTATGTAGTCTACATATAGAGATGTGGAATTGAAAGTGGATGCAAAGTCGCTTCTACTAGATGCGAGAATTGAACGGAGACATGACTATGACATTGAGAAGCGAGGAATTGCTGCATTGCATAATATGCTGCATATGTAATTGGCTATAGTTTACTTATCTATCTGTAATATTTGGATGTGCGTCTACATACTAAGCATATTTAGGTGATGTGTACATGATGTGTCGTTTATACACATTGCTATACATCTCTCTCTCTCTATGTATGTCGTATACATGTATTTACATATACGAAATGAACATTGGAATACATTTTGTCAGCTTCGGAAAGATTGTCTTATAACTTACCTACTGACTACTTACCTAATACCTAAGTGGTAAAGTAAGTAGCAAATAGGTTTCGTATGTATTTACTAGACGTTGGTAGATTCGTTCGTAGGCCGTAGTAGCTGTAGGCTGGTAGCTACATAGATTGGAAGTAAATAGGTATGAGTATGAGTTTGGGCATCTGAATGGAAATTGGAAAGTATTGCGAGTATTATCTGTACATGACGTTCGTTGTATGTATATGCGTAGTGAACTTAATGTAGCTCGGTTCCTGCTGCATATAATATGAGAAGAGTGGTATAGTGGTGTGGTGAGGTGGTATCTGTATGTATGTATATGTTTAGTTTCCACTAACCTAACCTGCAGTATGTTTTGCGTCAGCATTCAATTTCAGTATCGTAAAAAATGTAAGACTCACTCACAAGTCAGAGAGTCACATCCAGGGAACAGAGTTTTCTACACTTGAACATAGTCTTGGACGTGCCTAGTCAAAGGTACCTAGCTACACCAGAAAATAAAGCAGGGCATATCCATTATACATCAAGGAATAGAAAATTAGAGAGAAACATGTTGGTTGGAATTGAAAAGGGATGGAGAGCGACGATATGTAAATTGTAAATGTTTGGAAACAGTATTATAGTGCATGTACAAAGTTTACATAATATGTATTACTATTAACTGTTAGCATTTGGTTCTTTGGTGTTTGGCTATGAGTTTGAGAATGGGAAGAAGCATGTGGATTTTGTGGATGAAACAAAAATGGCTTGTGTCTTCAGTCAGTCAGAGTCTTCACACTTTCAGGCAATCTCGGTTAGTTAGAAACATAGTTCAGTACTCAGGACCTGAAAGCATATATAGGAAATAGAATCTAAGTGCATACTCATACTCACTCAGAGTCAGAGAGCTCTTTCCCTAGTTATTGGACGTGTGCTATATAGAAATGTATGGATGTATGTAGATATTGTAGATTGGATAATAGAAGTATAGTTTGCGTGTGGAGTACATAAGAGAGAATATCACGGAGCGACAAGACAACGGATCTTCTCAAGTCTTCGTCTTCAGCTCGGTTGTTAGTTGTTGGTACGGTTGAGAAGCAGACAGGAACATTCCTTGGCTTTCCTCTCGAAAGTCTAAAATGGCATGACAGCTGTGTTTACCCATGAAAAAAAGAATATGAACAAGAACTTTCTGCAGTGCTCTACTATATAAGACTTGAATTGAGTTTTCGAGGAGGCTAGATAGAATGGGTCCTAATGAACATTCAAAGTCAAGCTGGAATCTGGAAGTCGCCACACAAATGCTTCTGTAGTCGAGAGACTAGTTAAATTTTTGTAGCCAAATATTTTTTTAAGAAAATCTTGTATAATAAGCATTTGCCATTTTGTTGGCTTCGCTTCTTGTATAGTAACTTGGAAGAAGCTAAAGAAGTTAAAGTTGTAGAATGTACTTAACTTTGAAATAGGTTGTATGTTATATGTTACTAGGACTCGTTTGCAAGTATGGAGTGCGCACACACATGAACACATGTCTGTGAAAGTTATTACTGCTGATATTACAAAAATTCAGAAAGCTGTACTTATAAGTAAGGCAAAGATGTCTCATTTGCGTCATTTATGTATATCGTTTTGGATAAATTGTTCAAAAATGAAGAACAGGATCTAATTTTTTGCTGTGTAGGAAAGGGATTTAAAGGGAATAAGGAAAGTCTTAACACACATAAAGTAAATTATTATGATAATATGACAAGAAGTTGGGGATGGTAGAATAGGAATGTAGGGACATATACTATTTGAATTTAGAGCATATGAACAGATTTGACGTAAATATCCACTAACTGCATACTAAAATGGAACAGTGATGAAAGTATGGTGTAGTAAAGTGCAATCGAAGCAGTGCCAACGCCAACTACCTCCACTCGATGTCAGTTGGAATGAGGGCTTATTAGAAGGTGGTTTACCACGGTTTGCAAAAGCAACATGCATGAAAAGTAACTTAATAATACGGAATAATATTGCTCCCTCGAAATTAAGAGATATTTCTTGTAAACACTTAAGTAATGGAGATCTTCCTGTTTTTAAGCTGGAAAATAGGAAGAGACTAACAGTTGGGCTTATCTGTATTTCCCTTATTCATTTCATGATTCATGATTCAACCTTAGGCTTTTACCTTCGGATTTTCCATTTACCTGAACTTTAATATTTTGTTAACAAACATCTCTCTGTTTAGGAAAATACATTACACAGCAATGCTTTGATAATATTTATGCATCACTTGACTTGCTACGTTTTCCTTTTGATGGCAAAGCTAGATGGGAATGAGTGAGTACATTTGCAGTAATTGAGGAGAGATAGAGAAGATGGGTCATAGCAATTAGTAACGTAATAGTGTTATGAATGAGACTGTTTGTTTTAAGGATGGTATTTATATTTAGTGGGCAAGTAGTAGTGAAGTGTATGTTGTTTTGCTATGGTCTAGTAGGCAACTGGGTATATGCAACCTGCAATGCAACAGTATCCGTATCTGTATGTAAAGTTTGTTTGTGTGTACGTGTAGTTTGTATGTAGTAGTTATTCGATTAGGAAGACTGGCAGTAAAACACACTTGAAATTGTTTGGATGAAGCCCAGTCCGTTTATTTTTGACTTGGTTGCCTTCATGATTTTGTATGTACTTGTACTACTTGGTTACTTACTACTACCGAAAGATAATTATTTGCTCTGCGTAAATATTTTTAGATCAATTTTCCACCGTAGTTGCTGTAGCTGTAATAGTTTGAGCAACATAAGAAGTCTGTAGGTAATTCTGTAAATGTGTAAGGCATGTATGATGCCTACTCTAGCAAATCCTAATGTAATTCGATATGCTCTTTGAGCTAATACGATGCGATATACATGAACTAGCAAGATAATGAAAGTAAACTGTTTAGGTATGCACTCAGGTATACATGAATATAGTACGTAACACTAATTTCATTACATACTGCAAATGTCTTTTATATAGGAGTAAGAAGCTCGTGATAAGATAAGATTGAATCATATTAAAGTAATCGGTCGAGTGGTTCTATGATCGTGTGTGGCAGTATTACTGATGTATCTCTACAAAGACTATATACCTAAGTGATGCATTTATTGTGGAGTTGTGCAATGGATACAATGCGTCAGTTCTATAATATAATTGGGAATGAACTGCCTATAATGCATGCTAAATAAACTATGATGGCAAATGGAGAGTGTCTTAATGACAGATGTAATTAATGAACATTTAAGTGCTTACTATACATAGACTGTAAAAGTCAAAGGTTAAGTAATTTATTAACTAATTAAACTATGTTGCGCATGTAGAATTGTTTCGACTTTCCACCCGGAGGAAACGGTGCAGAAGTGTCTGATGATGCCAAAGATCTAATGAAAAGGTTGATATGCAGCGCTGAATTCCGTTTCGGACAGAAGGGACTAGATGATTTTAAAGTGAGCAAACAGTAATTGCTACGATTTACCAAATCATGCTGTGCTTATCTGTATTAATGAAATTTATGCATTCATTTTCTCTTTCTAGACACATCCCTGGTTTGTTAATATTGACTGGGACAAAATTAGAGAAGGAGTTGCACCATACATCCCTGAAGTTAGTAGTCCAACAGATACATCCAACTTTGATGTTGATGATAATGACATCAGGCAGTCTGATGCAGTTCCTCCTACTACAAATGCTATCTTTACCGCTCTCCATCTACCCTTTGTAGGATTTACTTTTACCCAAGGAAGGTAAGTGCAAAGGCATATACTAACTTAAACTAAGGTTATTGTTCGAAACTGTAAATTAATTAACTAAATCATTATGTATTGAAATTGTAGTAAAGTGTCAGACCTTGGGAGACTAGCCACTTTAGCTGCAGACACAAATGGCGCTTCAGACAATTTTGCCTCTTACGAAAACAAAATCCATAGTCTTGAAAGCGAAAACAAAGAGCTTCTTAAAAAAATTAACGGTAAAAATTGATTTCTGTGTCCTACTTTAATTTCAAATGCAGTGTCTTCCATAGTACTTACTACTTACCTTGGTAAGATTCTTATAATCGTTAAAATGTTTATGAGGAGTGGAGAATAAGGGCTCGGCAGTAGTTTTACTATTAAGGCTACTTTTATGGACAAAAGTAGGGAATTGTAATTTGATGATTATTGTTATGCAGAATTGACGAAGAATGTTGAAATCCCTACGCATACGATTGGACAAGACAAAAATGAAGTTCGCCGTTTGCAAGATGAAGTAAATACATTAACTAAGAAGAACTGTGAGTTGGAAAATCTTTTAACAAGAAAGGAAAACAATGTAGGTGTAACGAAAGATTCTATCGATGGTAATTTGGACAGCAACAAATTTAAAGATTTGGAGAAGAGTCAAAACCAGCTGAAGAGTGAAAAAGAAGAAGTGTATAAAGTAATTTATACAATTATCAAATGTCTAATCTTTTTCTTGGTTTGAGTTCTCACTTTTTATGTTTTCATTTTTAGGAATTACAAGAGGCACAAGAAAAGTTAAAGCTCCAGGGTAAAGAATTAAGTGATGCTCTGAGTCAAAGGGAGTTAGCCATGTCTGAGTACACTGAAATAAGTGATAAGTAAGTTTGTTTCATCGCTTAATATGATATGGTATTTTGTATTGAATTTGTAGACTCGAATAACTACGTTTTTATGACACATTTAAAGCAATGATAATTCTTCCGTAGGTTATCAGAGTTGAGGCAGCAGAAACAAAAATTATCACGGCAGGTCCGCGACAAAGAAGAAGAACTGGAAGTAGCAATGCAAAAAATAGACAATCTTCGTCAAGATATACGAAGGGCAGAGAAATTGCGACGAGAAATGGAAACCCGAATTGACGAGGCTCAAGCAGAGGCATCGAAAGAAAGAAGACTGAGAGAAAGGAGCGAGGAGTATTGCAAACAGATGGAAGAAGAAATGGAGAGGTTCAAACAACGGTCATCTTCATTGAGTGATGTGCATACACTCCTTGATGATTCTGAAGCATCAAAAGAAATTATCAGGTGATTAGAAGATTTTTAAACTATCGGGGTTATTTTCGAAAATTGGTCAATAACGGGCAATATTTTTGTGCAGGTTAAAAACAGAGTTGGAAAAAAGGGAAATGGAACATCAAGAGTCGTTGAGCATAACCCAGACCAAATATTCAAACGATTTGTCCAGCTTGAAGGATCAAATTCAAGAAGCAGAAGTGTCTCGTGACTGTCTTCAACAAGAGGCTAGTATGCTGAGAGAAAAAGTAGACCATTTACGATTAGAGAATTTGACTGAGAGTGAGGAAACCCTTTCGGAATTGAAAAGACTACACGACAGGGAGAAGATGATTCTTGTTGAAGACAACAAACGTCTGGTCGCAGACATTGATAAGGTATGTTGGAATTTCTGTAATTGTTCTGTTTGGAACGTGAGGAATGCTAACTGTCTAACGATCACCTATTTTCAATAGCTGTCGGAAAGTATTTCAAGACTTCAAGGGGAAAGAAGACAAATTGAAGATGAGTATGAAGATTTGCGAATAAAGAAAGAGTCGATTGCTCATTGGGAATCACAGATAACGGAATTGATTCAATGGTATAAATAATTCTGAATCTATCTAACTAAATTGTATTAACAATCAATTAACAATTTTACTAAATTGTATTGGTGACAGTACTCAAATCAGCAGTAATTAATCTGCTTTTATGTATAGCTATGTTAGTTTCTATATGTTTCATATATAGGGTGAGTGATGAAAAAGATGCCCGTAGTTACCTACAAGCTTTGGCTAGCAAAATGAATGAAGAATTGGAGTTCCTAAAACATGCTGGAATACCGCCTTCTTCAACAGTTGTAAATTAAACTTTGATTTATTTATGTAAACATTTCAAAGATAGTTTGGACTCATTACGTTTGCAATTGACTTGTAGGAAAAGAATTGGCGGAATCGACGGTCTCAAAAGCTTGACAAAATGGAACTGCTTAACTTACAAAGCTCCCTTCAGTCTGAAATTCAAGCGAAACAAGCTATTAGTGAAGAACTAAGCAAAACCCGTTCGGATCTAGTCGCTGCTCAAAAGTAATTGCATCCCGTTTAATGTTACGAGTCTAATTAGCCTATTGTTTAATGATTGCAATTTAAAATGTCTATTTTATAATTCAACAGAGAAATACGGGAGTATAGACAACGATTAGAACTCCTGTCGAGAGATACCATGAGAAAGGAGGCTCAAATAAAAGACCTTCAACACAGACTGGAAACCTCAGATAGCTGTAAGTATTTGACTCAGATCTCTGTTGCTTTTAATGTGTAATTTGTTTATTTTTTTAACAATTACTCATACATTGATAAAGAATTCCGGGTATTTTTTTAAAATGTAATATCTCTGCGAACTATGTAGATAAAAAATGTAAATTGTAGCCAGTAAATTTGTTTCTCGTAGCTCTTGATGATTTTGTTTACCTATATTTAAATATTTCTGTTAGTATGTACATAGCATGATATTACTGTGTAGTAGTCTAGAATATACACCCCCTACCCCTTCTGCAACACAGTAATCAGAACTAAGAAACTTGAGCATGCCAGTCTCTTTTCTTTTCTGGAATTTGTCGCTATATGCAAAACCTAGCCAGGAAGCTATTTGAAAGGTTGATATGTAGTAGACCTAGCCTACGATTTTGTGAGTCAATAAATGCTGTGCAACATTTGGGTGGACCTCTCATAGATATGACTCGGTTGAGTGCAAAAAGTTCAACCTAGTTCTGATTACTAGACAATTGGTAGGCTGATGTCATTTCTCTTTCTATAGTCAACGGTAATTAATTAATTGAAATCTTTTACATGCTAATGTATCTGTATGCATCTGTATGAATCTTCAAGTGGTTGAAGAGCGAAGAGGTAATTTTAAGCTATAAAAGTAGCGTACATGTACAATAAACACTAATAACTAAAAGTAGTCTTGATAGGATCTACTACACCCCAGAGAGCACTCAATTGAAGAAAATTCATAAACTGTAAATTATATACCCAAATGTGACTTTGGTCTGATTTTCAGACAAAATGCCGGTTTTTATTGGTGTCACAAGCTGCGTGTGGGGTCTTTTCCTACTTCTCATGAAAAACTATCTGTGATCTGATCATGCACCCCCTTCACTGCCTTCTTCTTTTCCTCAGCTAATACTTTACTCTAGATTTGTTCATTCACGGTAAAGTCGGTTGGACACTTTTCTCAATGAGTGAGTGAGCTCTTGCCATCATCTTCTGTTTATTTTTAATCTTTGTTTGACGCTGTAACCCTCTCCTGCCTGCCTTGACTAAATCTACTAGCAATTGTGACACCTGCCCCCGCAACTGTAACTCATTTGAAGGCTACTAATCAATTACTGTGAGCACCTGAGCTTTTAGCACTGTGCAGAGTTGAGAAACGATCTTTGACTCAGTTCGCTTCTGTCTGTACTCTGAATGAAGGAATAATATTTGTACTGTGTACACAGGACATGACAACTCATGCAGTATAATATGTTAGTGCAGTTAATAGCTAAAGCTGTATTAATCGAACTGCTATTACAATAATACGAATCCTCTTGCCTCTATACAATTAATGGACGCATACGTAATAATTATGTATGTAGGTATTTTCACATACCTCTTCCTGAAATGTGTATTTGAAAATATACAAAATGTGTGAAGTAAGCACTCATTGATTACTCAATTGACAAGCTTTCTACAATTACAATCTTTAGGACAGAGTGATAAAACTAATTAGCTGAGCGACTAATGATTTTGATGAGCTAATGAGCACGTGAATTTAGTGGCAATTGTTAACGTAATTACTAATCATTGGGAAATATTGTATTTTCAGTTTTAGATAGACCCCCATCACAAATGTCGATATTTGAACAATTCTTGAAGGAGTCTTCATTTAGAGGATCCTTAGAGAGTGAAGAAGGCGACGTGGAGGACAATAGTAGCAAATCTAACCTGTCAGAGCTGAGCACGGTGATTATTTATGCACAATTTACTTTATTTTACTAATGTATGATTTTTAAGGTTAGAATTTCAATGATATTTGGTTTTTCTATGACAGGACCATTTATCGCCACCAGCGATTCAAAGTGGAAGCCTAGGAGTTGGCGTAGGTCTTCATTTAATGCAGCCAATGACTTCCAATTCACTTAGTAACAAATCTAAAACTCACCATCAGTTTCTGGTTCGAACCTTTTCTTCGCCTTTAAAATGCTCACACTGTACTTCCCTTATGATTGGACTTACGAGACAAGGAGTCGTCTGTGAAGTCTGTGGCTTTGCCTGTCATATGGGATGTCGTGATAAAGTGCCACCTATCTGCCCAGTTCCCCCTGAACAAAGTAAGGGGAAGAGAAAATTTTAATGAAATTCTACTATTAAGTCGTTTCGTTTATAATGGATTGTTATGTGTTTGTATAGCCAAGAGACCATTGGGAATCGACCCTACCAGGGGCATAGGGACTGCGTACGAAGGATATGTGAGAGTTCCCAAACCTGGTGGTGTAAAGAAGGGATGGATGAGACAATATGTCGTCGTGTGTGATTTCAAATTGTTTCTCTATGATATTTCTCAAGATCGAAGTGCTCTACCAAGTGTTTTTGTGTCTCAAGTTCTCGATATGCGCGATGAAGAGTTTGAAGTCAGTTCAGTTCGTGAGTCCGATGTTATTCATGCAAATAAGAAGGACATTCCTTGCATATTTAGGGTCAGTTTTCTAAGTAATAACTTATGGTTTATGTGACTTTCTATTGAATTTGTGGATTTAAATTTTATTTTCTCATTTTTAGATTACATGTTCGTTAATGAATCCCCCAGGGATAAAAAATCATACCTTAATGTTGGCGGAGACAGAGAGTGAAAAGACCAAATGGGTTGTAGCTCTTAACGAATTACATAGAATTCTGAAAAGAAATAATTTACCGGCCAGAACTGTGTATCGGGCCAAAGAATTAGTTGACAATACAGTCACTGTTGTAAAGTCAGCTTCATGTGGTGCCATTATTGACCCTGATCGGCTAGTCATAGGAACGGACGATGGTCTCTTCTGTGTAGACCTAGACAGAGATGGTTGGTATACAATATTGTATTAATATACAATATTATTACTTTCTTTGCAGTCATTCGCAGATGACAATGATGATAATTTATTGGCTAACTCATTTTTCTGTAATGCATTTGTTCTGTTTCTAGAAATTGGAAGAGTGGGAGAAGGAAAGAAGGTTCATGAAATCGAATACGTTGCAGAAGAACATCTGTTAGTGGTGATCTCAGGAAAGCAAAGACATGTGCGACTTATTCCTGTGAGAGCACTGGATGGCGACGATGTTGAATGGATCAAAGTAGCTGAAACGAAGGGATGCATCACACTAACAACGGGTATCATGAGACCAGGGCCACCTTCAGTTTATTGCCTTTGTGTTGCTGTCAAGCGCCAGGTGAGACTCTAAAAATATTATCTATCTGCCATTTTATTTCCAAGTTATTTTCATGATAGTGATGTATGGACTATTTTGTCAGAATACCTCGCAAGTAATAATTTACGAAGTAACTCGTACGAAAACAAGACACAAAAGACTACGGGAAGTATTATTACCAGCCCAGGCTCAGTGTTTGGATGTCTTCAGTGACAGTCGTCTTTGTATTGGTTACCAGTCTGGTTTTACCATTTATTCTTTAATGGGGGATCAGCATCCTCAATGTGAGTTCATTGCGATTAAAGTCAAATATTTGTATTCATTTTTTGTGAAATATTTATTTCAATTTGGGATGATTTTTATGAATGTAATTTGTGTTTACAGCCTTAGTCCACCCAGACAACCAAATGCTCGGATTTTTGGCGTACAATCCGGTAGACGCATTGTGTGCAATAGAACTCCCTCAAAATGAGTTCCTTCTTGTCTTCAACACTTTAGGAGTTTTTGTGGATCTTCAAGGAAGGAAGTCCCGCGACAAGGAAATAATGTATCCTGCTATTCCAGTTGCAGTAGCTTTTTCAGATGGAAATCTTCTAGTGTACAGCGAGACCCACATAGATGTTTTTGACTGTGGGTCTGGAGATTGGTTACAAACAGTCAATTTAAAAAAGTCCAGACCATTGTGCCGTACTGGAGCCCTTAATATCGCTTTCGTTGTAGACCTTCCACATATTGTCTACCTTTCTAATGTTATCAAAGGTGAGTAATTGCAAATTGCACTTTGGAATTCCAATTAATTTGTGTTCATTTTACCATTTCGATGTTTGTCCTAGGTGATCGAGTCCGAGTTCCAGATCCAGAGTTGCAATCAATACGACAACGCGCTCGGCGAAAGTTTTCCGTTAGAGAAAATGCAAGAGCGGCTAGAACGTAAGTTATTGTCTTAATTATATTCTGATAAGAGCAAATGACTGCCCAGCGATTATTTAACTATTGTGCGCGATAATGAATACATTCGGGGTAATTTTCCAATGCTTTGGGCTCTCAGGAAATTGAAGCTGCTTCTGGAAAGTCAGCAAATTATTCGGTCAGTGTAATATTACTAGCCAATTCCTTCAGTTTGAAGTTTCGACTTGATTGTGTGCAAATCTCTCGTTTGGTTGCCTTCTCATGCCCGTTATATGATAGTAACTTTTGCATGCCCTTTGTTAAATTGGTCCCTTAAAACAATAGCCATATCTATAAAGCATGTTTACTGTATTGGTATGTACTGTAGTAGATCTTAATAAGTGCGTTTTTTTGGGAAAACTTTTATTTTACATGGTTTTAGTATTGCTAGTAGCCAAAAATGAAACGTTTGCTCTGTTTATATTGCTCATAAGTTAATTTTTCGTGAGTACTATTAACGCTAGAAGTAAGAGTAAGACCGGTAAACGAGCCATAAAATGAGCTTTTTTGAAAAGTAACTCGTTAGTGTAATTGCATTAGAAAGTTGAAGTACTATATTCCCAATAACATACATTTACCTACTTTTACTTAAATATTTTGTGCTTTTGCTAGAAAGTTCGTGGGAAGGATTGAAATAGGAATCTAACATGTAATAATTTGTAACAGGCACATGGATAGAAGATCCCGAATGATATCAGCTCCTTCGAATTTTAATCACATCAGCCATATGGGACCCGGAGACGGTATACAAATTCAGAGATTAATGGATCTTCCAACGACTTTGGAAACGGCAGACGCGCAGCCCACGACCCCGCAACAGCAACAAGGAATGCAACGAGTAAGAAGCATGCTACAAAATTCTGCCAGTCGATTTTCTCCTTCACAGCGGCCATACCCAGAACCTCCTCGGAGGTCTTTGAGTCACCAGGGAACAATGCCTGTTGGAATTCAGCAACAACAAGGTCATTTCAATGGAGTTAGTCCTCCGCCAGGTCTTCCTCCACGACGTCCTTTGGTTCCTCCTCCTATGAGGCCATCTCAGCCAAAATCTCCAACGGAAAATCCGGAGGTAAAACTGTATAATGTTAGTTCAACATAAAACAAACCCGTTTTTATTATGAAAAAGAAAATGAGCGTTTTTGTGTGTGTGTGTAAAACATTGTAATAATAAAAGAATGTTTGAATGTAGGATGGGAATGCAGACGGGAGTCCTCGGCACTCGCTAACTTCTAACAACAGTTCAAATCTGAGCAGTCCACCATCGCCAAGTGGAGGTCCAGGTTCCTCCAGTTATGAAAGCCAAGCAGATAATAATGAATGAACAGGAAGGCTGAATGGAAACTTACATAGATACCAATACAATACATAACAATAATAGCCATTACTTCCTATTAGAACATAATAGTAGACTATTGACATAACTTGTTATTAGAGTTAGAGGAATTAGTGCTGTGAGTGTACTGTATGTAGTAGTGACATATAGCGTTGCATTTTTGCAGTACTGTTTTGATATGTTGGTTCTTTGTAAAATGCGATTGAATGTTACCTATTATAGGCCTTTGATTAGTGGACAACATTCTGTGGGGATGAGGCTACGAAATATTTGAGGATTTTGCTACCCTGGTATACTTTTAGGAATAAGAGCTAGCTGTATCTACGGACGAATTACTTCACTAATCGAGCAATAATCAGTTCTTTGTCTCCTGTTGACTTATACATTGATTAGATGATTGATTGAAAAAGATTACCTCACCAGTAAATATTAAAATAGTAGAGGATGGAAAGTAGTTGTGTCTGAATTAGAATAGTTTAGGACATGCGGAAGCTGAGTGTGAAAGGAAAGGACTGTAAGGCCGAGTGAATCAGCTATTAACTAAAAGTATTATTACACCTACTTAACTTATCGTTAACTGTAGTTTTGTGTGAAGTGGAAGAGACTATAGTGGCATCGTGTTAGCTCTGTTATTATATGTGTCTGTTCAAGGTGATGAAATGTATGCCCTGTTTTTTGAAGAGTGGGAGTAGCGCATCTAAGCAGATATTTATAAACACACAAATATACATTTACTACTACTACTTACTACAAGGTGTCTTGAAAACTAATATTATTGATTTTAATTAAGGTAATTGACACTGACAGCATTTTCTTGCATTTATATAATCCTAAGATGAACTCTGAACTTGCATTTGCTATAATATGCATTACTTATCACTTAATGTGGACATGATTTCTAAGTTTTTGTGTCAATGTACAACCAAGAATGGTAATCGTATGCTACAAAACTCACCTTTAGTTAGTGCTGCTACAGCATGCCCAAGAACAAAAATATTCTTTAAGCCAAATCACTTTTTAAGATAATTTTTAACAAGAATTTACTATTTACACAGGTCATTACACACTTCGCTCGTACTTAATTACTTTAAGGAAACTAGCTCAATAGAGGAATTTACCGACTCAAATGACTATGATGTGTCGTATTAATTAGTATTTAATTGTGTATTGCAGCAATGCCAATTATTATTGCAGAGTATTATTAATTGGTTAATTACATTAGAAAGATATATTATTATACTTACTAATGACGAAGTGATCATTATTACGTATGTAGTCCGTAAAATTGAAATGACACAACAAAGCTATTGCTGCCAAGTGCCATGCAGCCTTTAAGGTCTGGGGGACAATTAATTTACACTTAACATTTACTGATTACACATCATTATCACCCTATACTACTACGATTCGGTGGACTAAAGACGACTTTGACTCTCAGGTGGTTTTCTTACTAACCAGTTTATTATTAAATTTGGAAATTCTAAGATTGTGTAGACTGTTAGCTAATTAGTTGCATGTAAATGAAAGGTAGATTTTAGAATTTAGTTGTGCATGTCTACTTATGATAACAGTGAGAGACAAGGAAGAACTGATTGTATTATTAGGAATGATTGGAAAGGGAAATGGACAAACTTGATAATCTTCTATGTTAGAAAAGTTGATTCTGTATATTATTATAAGCTGCATGCATATAACTGATAAGAAACCTGAGGACGTAATCACACTCATTAGATTACTGTAATTAGCTAATTGCTTGACATACCACAGACACACTAGTACATGTAAATTGTAAGAAGCATAATAGGGTAACTCACTCACGCTACGCGTTAAATTACCTCCATAGCTAATGCATAATAGTTACATGATATTAAGAGTAAATTCAAATGCCGTTTTTCACATGGGCAAAGTTGACTAGAAGTAGAGCTCACTACAGGAAAATGGGGAAGTTAGAAGCAAAATGCAAGGCAAGCAAGGAATCGAATTGATTATAATTTTATGTTATGATAGCTTTACTTTGTGATACCTGATTTCTCGCTGTTTTTGTATGAACATATTACACACATACGTACGTATAGTATTGTTTTGTAATACCTTGAAGATTATCATAAGACAAACGAGTTAAATAAATTACACTAAACAGAAAAATATGTGAATTCTCATGATTTATTTATTTATATTGGTTCATACCTAAAGGGTGCTTTTAGGATACAAAATAGGTTTAATCAAGGAGCCTTTTATGGAAACTACTTGGGTTTAATAATATGAAAAAATCCAACATAAACTATTTTAGCTTTATACTCTTCGTAAGATGTGACTTTATTCCAGTCAGTTCTCCTCCGTAACGCTCTACTTCCGTTCTAGCGGTTCGCACCTGGATTTCAAATAATAAAATGTTAATTTCATAAATTTAATTATTTTAATTTAATTTCTGTTTAATTCTTTACCTGTCCTCGTCTACGTATTTTCGCCTTTCTGAACTTTTCCTTGTGCTTCACTCGAGGATTTCGTTGTTCTTTCTTCCTGTGAGGAGTTAGACCCTTGTTTTTCTTCATTTCATACGTAATTTGTCTCTTTTCTGGCTCATTTTCGTCATTTATATCCAGTACTGTCTCCTTGCTACTCTTGAGTAATTTATCTTCCATAGTGACCTCCAATTCCTCATCCTTTTTAACCTTTTTGGCAACTTTGGTTTTTGGTTTAGAGGTTACTTTCATACTAGCTTTAGGAGTCTCAATGTACTTGTCTGGATCAAATTGATTCAATTCATCTAATAAACGCCGAAACTGTAGAATCCTTTTAACCACGGGATGACCTTTACAATTTGCTGGCTGAGTTGACCGGAGGTACAAGAAGTACGACAAATTGATACAGTAGCTGTAAAATACAACCTGAATTAGTCTGGCAGAAATTATAGTGTAATACAATCTAAAAGTAAAAAAAATATCTGTAAAATTACTTCATTATTGTGTGATATTTTGTCTTATAAAATTCTTTAAGAAAGTCGACTGGTTCTGTTTCGATTTGCGTCATCAAACTTTTAGCAAGACCAATTTTTTCTGCAAATTAACACTTAATTAGATTTTTATTAACAAATGTGTTTATAAGCAAGAATTTCTTCGGTGATTTTTCGACGTTTTTGGTTATTCGGTAGAAGTATGTACATAAGATTGAATGTTTGAGCTATACATATATCCAAGATTTAAAGTGACGATTATTTACCTTTGTACTCATCAAGCATGTGAATAACTTCAGGACACTGCCTCTCTACGAGCTTTCTCTTCTCCCGAGAACTTAGACCATCAAAATCCAACTTAAATATTTCTTTTGGCTTTTCTTTTTTCGACTTTTCTGATTTAGCCGGCAAGAATCCTAAGAAATCGCTTTCATCTAGTTCTGCTGTAAGCCGCTTTTGAATTTCTTTAGCCTCTGTTTCTTCAAGTTCAGCCATTTCAGCATCTTCTCCCTCAAAGCCACCAAAATCCTGATCAATATAATCAGTATTGTGATAAACCCGAGCTTTCTTTCCCCAAGCACGACTATCAGGGACGCCATCATAATCCTTTTCGCCTAAAATATCGTCGTCATTATCGTCGTCTTCCGAATCATCTTCTACACTTGCATTATCATTCACATCTTCTTCATCTTCGGATGAAATATCTAGCCCGTACACTTCCTGGTTAACAATAAATAGGAAATATTTAACACAACTCATCATAATCATCGCAAATGAATTTTCGTAAGAAAATTATACCTTCTCATCTTCTGAATCAGAATCCGCGTGTTTGCGTTTGCTGGCTTTATCTTTCCCTGCTTTATCAAGCAGGGTTTTTTCTTTCGTTGCATTGTATTTCTCAATTTCATCGTCCAGAAGTTCTTCCAGTTGGTTTTCCAACTGATCTTCGTCAGATGATGCCGCATTTGCTAATGCATCAACAGCGCTTTTTGCTTTCTTAAACCCTTTGCTGAAAATTCAAGAAATTCAAGAAATCTGTCAGAATATTTCTTTTTTAACATGTATTAAACATTTTGGAAACTTACCGTCTGCCCATGGCTGACCTATGACCTGAGATAACAATGAATTAGTTAGATCATCAAATTATGATCTAATAAACTCCGCAAGGATAATAATAATATTCAACCCGTGCAGCACATGATATTTATATGTGCCGCGTACGTCGCCTGTATTCTGGAAATCCACTAAAGTATCTGAAGTTTCGTTGCGGGAGTTTTGGTTTCGCCGATAATTTAGCGTTGTTTCACTGACTAAAATTTAGGCGATTCCAACGTCAACAAAGCACTAACAACAGTGGTTAACCTTCTTATAAACCTTCTGTTACTTTTTTGAATTTATCAATATCAGCAGTAAACACCACGATGACAAGTTTAGCGTAAGTTTTACCACTTTTTGTAATTACGATTGCTACTAAGAATTTCAGTTGTCAATTTTTACAAACTAAATAATCTAGAAAATAATATTTTGCTTTCAATTACAAGGTTTTATAAAATTTAAATTTTCAGGAAGCCTAAGTCGGAAATGTCTCCTGAGGAGCTCGCGAAGAGAGAGGAAGAGGAGTTCAATACCGGACCTTTGTCAATTCTTACCCAGTCTGTCAAAAATAATACTCAGGTACATTTGACATGCTCTGTCACCTGTAAATAATATAGCGTTCACTTTCCTGCATTTATGTCATTATTGTTCAAACTTATAGCATGAATTATGAATACGATTGCCCTTATCAAAGGTACATTAATTAATTAATTATATCTTCAACAGGTTCTCATTAACTGTAGAAACAACAAAAAATTGTTGGGAAGAGTTAAGGCATTTGATCGGCATTGTAACATGGTCTTGGAAAATGTAAAGGAGCTGTGGACAGAGGTTCCAAGAACTGGAAAAGGGAAGAAAAAGGTAAACTTTTAACCCATATACTAAACGATTTTTTTTAAACAAAATTAGCATTAGAGATTATTGAAGATGATAATTATTGTGTTGTTCTTGTTTTAGGCAAAGCCTGTTAATAAAGATCGCTTCATCTCAAAAATGTTCCTCAGGGGCGATTCCGTTATATTGGTTTTGAAAAATCCGACCGCAACAACAGCAAAGTAGCAGTAGTTTTTGTATGGACTAATAAAAATATAATTTTATTGATACCTTTATAAGATGATACCTCCCATTCTTGTATTTCTGGCACATTAGTTACTTTCTGTTAATAAACTGGGTACAAGTCCCTTGACTCGAATTAAATACTCTGTCAGAATGACGAAGCCACTGTTAGAATGTCAATTTTTCAATGGTGCGTTCAAACTAACTAATTAATCAGGAAATAAACATTATTACTATGTCCTTTAACTTTTCAACACAACCTTAATGTTAGACAGCAAGCATTTCACTGGTGAAGATGTCGTTTATGATACAAAGAAAGCATTTCATCAGTTTGGTCTTACATTTATAGTTTTTATATTTTCCATTCCTGAGTTAGTGAACTACTACTAGCGTATATGCCGAAATAAAATTGCTACATATAAAAAATAAAGATGTTTAATAAATAAATAAAGATATATACATATAAAGAGAAAGTTATTTTCTCCTACAAAACGTTACCGTCGAACACAACTTTCGCTACAGCTACAGAGAAAGTTATGTTCCCCAACAAAGCTTTTAACTTTACGTTTTACTTTACTTTCTCTTTAGAGAAAGTTATTTTTTCCTACAAGCTTTAAAACTGACGTCGAAGAGAAAGTTGTTTTCTCCTACATAGTTTAACATTGCATTGACGTCACGCACAACTTTATCAAAAGATGAAGAAAAGGGTTTCAGATATACTTTTCCTTACCATATTTCATGACAAACAACAAAACTTCATTTCAAAAGGACAGATACCGTTTAATTTATTTTCCCCATAGTGCAGTTACATGTTCGACATTTATTTGGGTTAACAATGATGGTGTAATTTATGGTATTATTATAAAACAATTTTTCAATAAATCATTGGACATATTTGTAGCTGATCAATCATTAAATACGTATATTAATAAACAGAATACGCTATTGGATCTAAGATTCTTTTTCTGCTAAAGCAGTAAGATGGCCTTCAATTTCCCGTTCAGTTAAAGGCCTGTAAAATGTGAAAAACATTAGTAGCGAATTTAGCTTAGATTTCATTTCATCTGTATTCGTAGTAAAGTAGTAAATAATTGCATACCTAAAATTGGGTTCATTTTTCGTGACAATTCCGATCTCCATCTCACTTGGTTTCAAGTCAGAAGAAAGTACAGTACAAATGCACTGAATAGCCAACTATGGGAAACCAAAAAATATTTTATTATTTTTATAACAACAAAACGCAACGCACATCCTGATCGTGACTGTATGAGTAGCCATGTACCTTCCTCTAATACCACAATATTTTTATTTCATAACACTTAATCGTTTTAGCATCTTTCCACCACTTTTTCTATTTTGTTAATAATCATAAATGAAAAAAGGTTTCATGAGATTCTAACATAGAAAAAAAGAAAGTGTTCAGGAGACGATAATTCGGCCATTCGAAAAGTTTGGGAGCTCGGAAGGCTCGCTCCCGGGAAGAAAGGAACCCTTGCGGGAAGCCGAAGGCATCCCACAGCTTTCCATCATAGGAAACAATTTCCGCGGAATTCCAGGCTCCCGAGGGGTTTGGAATATTTCGAATGCCCGCGATAATTTTGACGTTAATATTACTGTAGGCGACAGAATTTAATTTTATGGGAACTTAAAATTGAATGCTATATTATTAATAAAATATTTACCTGAATAGCTTCTTCGGTACTGTAAGTTTCTGTTTTCTTGAACTTCTTTTCTAAAAATGACAACGCCTCAGTTTGCTTAGCTCCAACACTACAAGCCTTGTAACCACAATAATACCCTGCTGGGTCAGTCTTGAAGACACAGGGGCCAGTTTCATCGTCATACCCAATCATCATCATGCCTATTTAAGAATTATACATCTTCATGAACTAAAGAAATAAATGACGTAGATAATAAACTAGCATGCAAAAATAAAGATAACGATCGATCACAGACGCCATTCACTTACTGCAACCAAGAGGACGCATCTCAGCATTTTGCGTGTATACTTGACATATATCAGCGATACGACGACAAAGCACATGAATCGGGATATCGTAGCCATATTTATACTTCCAATTGGCAGCTTCAACTCTGGCTCGTTTAACCTGAGCGCGGCTGTCAGCTAATTGAAATTATATATTCCTTAAATATTTATTTTTAAAAACAAGAGAGGGAGAGGATTGATGACCCATTCTTTCATTCACTTACCGACCATCCCAGTCATAACACACCCAATGGTTTTAGTTAACTGGAAAAGATGAGTAACCGTGCTGGGGTCCAGAAGCTTATCCTAATAAAATATATATCATATTATAGTATGATCGTGAATGGAAGTAAATACCTATTATATTAACATTAATTTATTAATTTTACTATTTAATAAAATTCAAATACCGGAATCTTTTTTTGGGTCGCTACAACAGCACAGTCATTACCCCTTAAGGCCACAGATGTCATTCCCCCTTGGTTGATTGCCTTGAAAGCATATTCTATTGAACAAAATACAAACCATGAATTGTATTATAAGTTCGTTCATCTCATTCTACATAAAGTTTTTCGATTCAGTCAGACAAAATATGC
Source organism: Tomocerus maximus (assembly GCA_019776445.1). NCBI lineage: Eukaryota > Metazoa > Arthropoda > Collembola > Entomobryomorpha > Tomoceridae > Tomocerus > Tomocerus maximus. The sequence continues at coordinate 25,714 of JABASH010000248.1, read as the reverse complement.
ACAAGAACAACTTACCAACTTGATAAAGGCGACCCTCTGGAGAAAAGATTGTTATATGCCGATCGAAACCAGCGCTACTTCCTCTGGACATCTTCAAAACGGTGACTAATCTGTGATTTCTTTCTCAAACAGCTACTAAAGGAATCTAAAATCCTGGGTATCAAAAAATTGACCAATAAAAGTCTTTGCTAAAATTTGTTAAATCGTGACCACACGTTTTCAAGAAAAATATTTCCTATGACCGGCAGTAATGTGCGAAAAATGTAAATTCTGTAAACAGGAGTCTTAAAAACTGACAGGTAGACATCTACATATAATTAGTTTAAAATTTATAGTGAAAACAAAATCAATACCAGTTTGATCACCAGTCCAGTTCTAGTCAGTCGGTCAGTCCAACTTTTGCGGTCCCCACTGGAGGAAAACAAGAATCGTACAGTTGATGAGAGAGAACAAGGAATGACACTCGAAAAGAGTTGAAAGATGATGCTGCAAGAATTTGCGGTGTATTATTATTCCCTCTAACATGTGACGGCATTAGGAATCCTACCTAGGGCATGTCTTATATGTTTCTGCGTAAATTTGAAAATTGGATACTGAGAAATCAACATTACGCCTTACTTACCCCGACGATGGACGTAGTAGGATTTTGTCAATATCAATTATTATCTATTATGTAAGAAGGTATGAAAGGACTAACATTGTCTTCTTTAAGATCCATTCACTTCTTGCGTGCTGATTTTTGCAAAAAACGTCTTCTTTCTGATACGAGTGAGATTGAGAACATCGAAGTGGTAAGTTAATTCATTCTATGTAATCATATCATCAATCATAAAATAATTTATGGAGTAGAGGACAGGAGATGGTAATGACAATGACGGAATGTTATTTTGATTGATTGTGGTATTTTTTCATTTTTTCGGGAAAGAAGTATATTGTTTTAGCTGAATTACTCATTTGTACCCTTCAGTATGATAATATGCTTTTAATGTTTGTGTTTTTTGGTCAGATACATAACTTTCACTAGTGGATGTTGCAAACTTGGATTAAATGACGGACCAAATTGAGAAAGTTAAGATGGATTGGGAAGAATTATTTTGTATTAAGTTACCTCTCCAGCCTATACACTAAAGTAACCCGAACCCGATTATTATGATGATAACTTCTTAAACTTCTTAGCCATAAAGTGAAGAAGCCATAAAGATTGCATCAATTTATTCAAAAACACTTATCAAGAAGCTGTTATTCATCTATGTACACGCTAAACTGACTCATTTTTGTATCAGTGAATATTCACTAGGTAAGTAAATTCATATTTTCACTAAAGATTGCATCAATTTATTCAAAAACACTTATCAAGAAGCTGTTATTCATCTATGTACACGCTAAACTGACTCATTTTTGTATCAGTGAATATTCACTAGGTAAGTAAATTCACATTTTCACCAAAAACTCACAAGATCTACCTATAATTCAATTTGTAAGTAAAGTTGCAAATAATGCAAGTGCCTACGCATGCTATTTATGGAAACGAAAAAGTTGTAATACATCGTTATTATGATTTCCTTTGCCAAATGACTAAATCTATATTGATAAATAGAAAACACTTTAAGTATGATATAATTATTATTATTATTATATGTTGTTGATCTGTAGATACTCAAGATTAATACCGGTGAGCACATGACGGGACTAGTGTAGACGTAGACATAATTGTACCAAACGAAAGGATAAATAGAAATACCACAATTAATCTATGATAGGTGAAGTACATGTTTGTACGTACTTTTATTACCAGTGAAATTAATAGGTTAAGTGTGTGAAGAGAGTATAGTGCAAGTGCATTGCACGCTGATTTCTTTCTCATCCTAAAAATGTAGGATTGGATATTTTTTACTGTGAAACATACTGCAATGAGTGCCATATACTTTGATACTAAGTTACGTTTGTTACATATCATGACGCCCTAATACTGTTTTGAACTTTAAATGTTAACGAAGATTTATTTCACTGGAACTGACATGAGATGAAAAACGATGAGGTGGTTTCGTCCAAAATGGGTGATACGCCAGCTATTCAAAGTGTTCTTTTTAACCATTCTGTCAATTTTGATTCTAGTCGCCGCCATAACCTACTTTTTGTCGGCCATTCCTTCGATCCACGTTTCTCAGCTCAATGACAGCAAATATTCCGCCATAAAGCTTATATCTTTTGATAAAGCACCTTATCGTCATGTCGCTCTGCCGTCCAAGTCCACACCGTCTCATACAAATCTCAATTTTAAAGCTAAAGGTGATAAACCAAGGACTTTAACAAGATGTAGCATGTACAACTGCTTTGATGTGTATCGCTGTGGCAAAACCGGACTGGATTCTCTTTCCGTCTATGTTTATCCTTTTGAAAAGATATTAATCAATGGAAGAATATTACAAAATTCCATCTCCAGAGAGTTTTATGAATTTATTGAAGCAATTGTTAAGAGTCCTTACTATGTTCACGACCCGAACAAAGCTTGCATTTTTGTGCCAACCATCGACCTCTTGAATTTAAATCGCATTTACAGTTCGTCAATCTCCGTTTCAGATATTTTAGCAGCTCTGACCAGCCTTGAATAGTAAGTTCATTTTCAAGCTACGGTTTTAATAATATCATTTCCAGCAAACAAATGATAAATGCGTAATTTATTTAATTTCTAATTTCTTTCAGTTGGGGCGAAAATGGTCAGAATCATTTACTTCTTACAATGCACCCAGGGTTTTCTCCATTACTTTCCTTACCTACTGAGGCATTAATAGCATCGGCAGGATTTCCAGTTAATTTTTACCGCATGGGATTCCACATCCCAGTTGTTTCATACAATCCTTTGTTGAGAAATCATTCATTAAGAAATTCCAGTAACTCTAATTTTATGTAAGTCTGTCAGATTTTATTTACTTTTTATTATCGCTACGAAAGGAGCCAATAGACTCACATTAAGTGAGAAAGTTGAATTAGTTTGTAGTGGAAATGATTGAAATTAATGTAAAAACTTTGTAATAATTTAAATGCGCCTTACAGCCATTTTCAACAGTTTAAAAATTGTTGATATAACACAACTAGACAGTTAAACTACATATATTATAGTTCAATTTATATCTGTCTTGTTTCTTATAAATAGTAAGAAGAGAAAAAAGGCGTTGGCAATTTCAGCGCAGGGGGCTTTGGAAGAAAGTTTAGAAGATGATGATATTTTTGTTCTCGACTTTTGTTCTCACGATCGTTCCAATTATACTATTCGTTGTATTGGCAGTGAAATTTTTCATTATCCCGAAATTCTACAGGTACGTCATATCGTTCATTGATTTGGATAATATCATTGTCATCGCACACAATACTTTCATGCTAACAATGTTTCTATTGCTGATTTTAGAAATCGGATTTCTGTCTTGTCGTAAAGGATTTGTCGAATCCTATTTTATGGGATATTATGAGTGTTGGTTGCATACCAGTTATCATAGCAGATTCTCAAAGGTTACCTTTTGACGAAGTCATCGATTGGAAAAGGTAAGACAATTTATTGCAAAAGTTAATTAATTTACTGATGAGAGTTAAGAGATATTAATTTACTGGTAGCATATGTCTTCAGATTTATGTCACGTTTTAAATGCCTTTAATTTCAACGTGCCATCAGTTTTAATTAATCTTAAATGAGTTTTGATACAATTTTCTCAGCTTGTTAGCAAAAGTTTAGTTTATTTATATTTTCCATGAACTTTGTCCTTTGTTATGTTTTTGAAGAAATGCAATTCTTTTGTACGAAAACCATCTGACTGAAATTTCTACTATTCTTCGGAGTGTGTCTGATGATAGAAAGAGAAGGCTGAAATCTCAAGTACTGTTTACTTTTAAGAAGTACTTCCAAAGTATGCATCTCATCACGAATACAATGTTACAAGTTATCAAAGAACGAGTTTTTCCACACAGTGCTTTGACTGGTCTGGAGTGGAATGACAATCCTGAAAATGTAAAAATTGTTCAGTAGTATTGCTGTATATATTATACATGCTGTATTTGTGGATTAGGATTTATATATGTTAATGTTTTTAATAACCCAATTTTTCAGGCAATTAAAAAATCGCCAATTTTCAACCCAGTGAGTCCTCCGAAAGGACCAGGCTTTACTGCTGTGATATTGGCTTATGAAAGAGTACAGAGCTTATTCCAAGTTATTGAAAGAGTATCTTTGGTACCGTCCTTAGCAAAAATTCTGGTCGTATGGAATAATCAAATTCGAAAACCTCCACCTTGTAATTGCATTCATTACAAATTGACACTTATACTGATTTCAATCTTCTGTTGCTTATACTAATAATTAATTTTTTGTAGTTCAAACTTGGCCGAAAATTTCTAAACCTCTGAGGATTATACAAACAAAAGCAAATAAGATGTCTAACAGATTTTATCCATACGACGAAATTGAGACTGAAGCTGTATTTTCTCTTGACGATGATATTATCATGTTGACTGTCGATGAAATTGAGTTTGGCTTTGAGGTGAGAGTGAAACTCCAAAAAATGTTAGGCGTTAGGCAATCAGTAATGAAATAGAGTTATATAATTTTTTGTTCATAGACATGGCGAGAGTTTCCAGATCGTGTTGTTGGATTTCCGTCAAGAACTCATGTCTGGGATAACTCAACGAGACGATGGAAGTACGAGTCAGAATGGACTAACGAAATATCTATGGTTTTGACTGGAGCAGCATTTTATCACAAAGTAAAAATGAAGAACAATTATTTGGCTTACAATGTTAGTATTATTATCGCCAAGAAAAACTTAATTTTTATGTGATTTATTTACAGTATTGGCATCACGCTTATATGAATATTTTACCGAGGGATATACGGGAATGGGTTGATGCAAAAATGAATTGTGAAGATATCGCAATGAATTTTTTGGTATCTCATGAAACTGGAAAAGCACCGATAAAGGTTTGTTAAGAACCTTGGGATATTTTTTTAATTTCAAGATGGAATGATAAATAGAAACTAAAGTTTTATGATTTTTCTACCTTTATTAGGTTGCACCTAGGAAGAAGTTTAAATGTCCAACGTGTAGCAATAATGAGATGCTGTCCGCCGACACAAGCCATATGGTTGAACGCACAGATTGTATCAATAAATTCACCCAAGTGTACGGCAAAATGCCACTTATTCCAGTAGAATTCAGAGCTGACCCTGTTCTCTTCAAAGTAGACAATCTTCCAAACAAATTGAAAAAGTTCAACGATATTGGCAGCTTGTAAAATTGAAGATAGTAGTACATTTTCTTCTAAAGTTGACAGTAGATGTAGATTATTACCAAAGGAAGAAGAAAACTATGCTTTGACAATTTCAAAAATCCTCTCTGGACGGAAATAGAATAGGTATGTCAAAACTAAATTTTAGAAATCTTTTTGACAACATACTTCTACAATAGTACTATTAATTAGGCAGGTATCTTCTTCACACTCGGTTACCTACTTAAGGAACTTAGACTTTAGAGATTTATTTAGTTGATATTAATAATGAACCGAATAAACCCGTGTGTAGCTCGTAAACTACAATACATCACAAATATGACTGACATAATGAAGAATTAGAGTGACTTAATTTTTCCATCTAGTTATGAAGTGCAGCTAGTTTTAGTTGGATGAATGGAATCTGTGGTTTTAATTTAATAAGAATCTATAAAAGCATTTCTGATGTGAACAAAAGTAGGTAATGTTTATGTAACCTAACCTATATCTGTACTGTATTCCCGTTCTGTACTGGTCAAATTAATTGTCCAGTTGAGTTAGTATATCGAATACTTTCCTTTTTATAGATATTGTGTTCCTTAGCCATATTATGTCTAATATGTTTAATTTAATGTTTATCCTAGTGATGTCCTGTCATAAATATTTTTTGCTATTAACTTCAGTCGTCGTATATAATGATATAATGTTATATTGAAGCTAGCATATCTATTCCTAGTAGTAATTAGCGTGTCGTAGAAGTTTTAAATAGCAGTGCATTGCAATGTTCAGTCTGTGATAAAAGAAAACAAGGCATTATACATACCTAATTACGAAATAAATAGTTTATATAAGGCTTTCTGCTCAAAACAGTCTTTTATTGTAGTTTACTTGCGCTAGTTAAGTTTAACTGTTTCTGACTAATCTATTCCCTCTCACTCTGATGCGTCTCAAGTATCAATTGAACTTATAATAATTGTGGGCAAATTATAATTGCAAACCTATAGGATTTAGTTCCTTTTCTTTCCTATAAACCATACGCGTAAATGGGTTATTGTCCGTCAAAGGCATCAATTACCGCCCCACCCTTTTTTGAAAACGCTGTTGTGTTGATCATATTATACCGTATGAAACTTCCTCCGAATAGAGGAGAATTCACTTTTCACCACTTTTCTTGGATTTTCATTTCTACAAACTTTTTACAATTCTTACTATCTTTGCTTATCTTTCGTACATAGTTCGTCCCAATATAAATTTTAGTTTTACAGTGACCTCCAGCATAACAGTGCCATGTTGAACATAGAGCTTTCATCTTTTCTACCCCATTGCAAAGAGACTCCACTTTATAATCCTTGCCCTGTGACTGCCTGAAAGAAAATGAAAAAAAAATTAAAAGAAATTCATTACTATAGAAATTAAGCCACTTTGGATGTTCAACAATCAAAAATTGCACCAAAAGTAAACTAAAAAGTCTATGACAGATGCACCCTCATAAGTAGAGCATAAAGAACGATGACAAATTGTGATATTTTGGTAATATTTTGGTAATAATATGACAATGTTGGGGGAAAGGCAAAGGTCAATATTAAATCTTTATTATAGTCTGTCAAAGCTGGTGAAATGACATATATCTTATAACTCTAGAATATATTTGATAGGCAGAATGGAAACGATCTCAGAAGAAAGGTATCTGTTATCATGATGATAGAAAGTTTATACTCTTAAATATTTGAATACTTAAGTATAAGCGCACAGAGTATGTGAACTTTAATGAGATACTGTTTCGTCTAAAGTAGCGCAGAAACATCAGAAGTCAACGTAGGTCCAGTAAGCAAACTTGTGGATCCGTTAGGGACTCTTCCAGTAAGGGAATCCATTTAATTATCCCTTTAAATCTCAATTACCATCAAAAGAAACGAGGGGTCTATAGTAATTATTTTGTCTCAAATTGTACAGCTAACTGTGGCCGCAGAAATTTTAGAATTTCTCCCAATCAAAGATCTTCTGCAAGCTCGTTTGGTTTGCAAATTTTGGAATCATCTTACAATCACTGAAGATCTATTTTATCACAGAAGTTGCTTTACATTTGATGGTCGAAAAGATGATCCGACAGGCACAAAATGTAGTTCTTATTTGGAGGATTCGGAAACTAAAAATTCGCTATGGGATTTCATTCGCTTACGCCGAGCAAACGCAAGACAAATTGTATGGGCGAATAGCGGAAGTATGAGTACTTATGTTGTCACAACTTTTGAATTACTAAATTGCACGATAAATTGGCTCCTCATTCTTCAAATTCTGATGGAACTGGAAAATTTGAGAGTTTTCATTGACGGTACTTTATCATACTACATCCAATAATCATGTTCAATGGTTCAATGCTACGCTGGTGGAATTTGCTTTTTCATCCCGGACAAAAAAAAAACTTTCTTTTTTGTTTCTTCCCAATTTTCCTCTACATTAGATAATAATATTTGGTCTCACTGTAAGGTACCCAAAATTAAAATTGTCCGGATAATTAAAGTTGATCTTCCACCAACGCAACGATGTTTAAATAGTGTAAGTGTAGGAAAAGAAGACTAATGAATAATGAACAATTATATAGTTCAGAATACGTACTGCTGGGATTATGCAACATTTAACGCTGGCCTTGATGAAGAGGAAAGTATTTTTGAAAATGAACGATTCTTAAGCATTTCCAACAGAGAGAAACTAAATTCTCTGAGTAATATCCGAGTAGTTCATATTCATAGAAGCCAACTCTCTGATTGCACAACGTACATCAAAATGTTGTCAGTAAAATGTTGTCAGCTGGAAGAATTGACATTTACCACGGACCAAAACTTCCAACCTCAGAGGGCAATTCCCATGTACAGAAACTTAGCGCGATTAACTCAGCAGAATAATTTGACACTGAGGACTCTTACTTTTCCATTTAAAAGTTTGACAGCTGCCTATGATTTTCGGCTCACGGATGAACACCATAATTTTCGTGAATTTTGCAATTTTATTGTTGAAGAGCAGTGGTGTACCAGTTTGAAATTTCCAGCTCTCAAAGAACTGTCATTACAGTATGGAGTGATTCCTATCGAACCTGCGGAGATCCGGAATAAACTGATTCCCTTTATTGAATCCCTGTCAAATTTGTCAACATTTTCACTTGGCTGTTTATTTTTAGAACCAGAAGCAGAACCTGCTCTTCAGGAACTTGTCAAAGATAAACATTATCGAACAAAGCTCGGAGTATTTTTAAATGATACTGCTGGTACCGTTCCGATAATAAGTTCCCCTAGCATTGAACATTCTTTGCGATCTTTAGTAATACAAACATTCCGACCTGGAAGTAAAGAAATAAAAGATGCCCTTCCCCTATTAGGGATTGATTACTTTGAAAATATTAAGGAGTTCCAATATTTCAACAAAAACCATACTTTCTGTGACTTCAATATCGATCTCATCTCACCCAGCTTTTCCAATGTTACTCACTTCAATCTAGTGGATCACAACTCCCGAATTGAAACTAGGCATTCTTCAGAAGCTATTGCTACCATTGAAGATTCTGATATGCAATTAATCTTAAAGAACATGACGAAACTCGTTTCATTACAAGTTGTCGGCAATTTGACCTACCTTACCGACTGCGGAATGACTGGGTTTACCCTGGCTGCTTGTACACGAATCCGTAAATCAAATTCTTACGTTAAACTTCCTGGAGATATCGAAGGATTACCTTTACATTCCTTGAAATCTTTGGAAACTTTCGTTTTACGTGGGTTAGGTATCAAAGTCACGGATGTAACCATGCGCATGGCGTTTTATGGGATGACGTATTTGAAAAAATTGCATCTCTACGGTTCTCATCAGGTAAAAATTTCCATTTCAAATATTCTGTCAATAGAGGTATGCAATTGAATCTTAAATGCTTCAATCATTTCTTAGATAACGTCTGCATCGAGAATGATAATTTCCCAACAATTTCCAGCATCAAAAGGATGTGATCTCCAAGTATAATGAATATCGTCGTGGATTCGGACAGTTATTTTGAGCAAAATACTTTTACATTCAGAGAATTAACTTTGAGGGATACAATACAAAATACATAAAGCGGTTTGGGATGTGGATGCCCAAGCTAAATAATTTGACAATAAAATTTTATTATTAAAATTTAATTTTAGCTTGTCACTATAACTTAAAAGAGCCTTCTTAAAAAATTAAGTCGAAAATAAGTTTTCACGGCGCAGCATGAAAGTGCAAGTGCATAATAGTTGTACTGTATTTAGGAGATATAGTAGAACTTGATGTCGCAATATCGAATACCTTAAACTAGTGGCTAACGGTAAAGCATACATTATACATAGCAATAATTAATATCTCTTAGCCTCTTCTCAGAGTATTATAATCTTTCTCATAGTACTATTTATCAGCTTATAATGGAACTTATTATAGGTAATTTAACACGATTAGTTATAGTAATCATATTCTCCAGGATTTGATCCTGGGACATTATAATGCAAACCTAATGTATAAGGATATAGAGATTCTTTCTGCATTTCTTGGCCAGTATTGTGTTGATATGGGACTGCATGTGAGCTTGTGGGATCCTGCGAATTTCAAGGCTTTATGAGTTGTATAACTTGTATATCTGTACTAGAGTTTGTGCTTCACACTTTTGTATGTGTTTGGACAGGCATATCTGTGTATCGCTACATCTGCCTGTACGTATAGACATGAGTGTAGTGTAATATAACTATACAGATCGCATACAGATCGAAACTTCTTTCTAAGTTGATGTTATGAGATGGAAGATGTAAGTGTATAGTATACCATAATACACCTGTACATGTGGAGTTAATTTTTGAATTGCAAGCAGCTAATACTGCTGGTACCTGATTTCTTTATAAATACACACACATTTTGATACAATTTTAGCAATTCTGACTGTAAGGGGGCATCGAGTTTGTTAGATAAAGTTGATAATTATATAAAAGAAGCAGGCTGTTCTGGTAGTAGTCTCGTTATTTCCACGAAATCTTCTGAAATGGTACGAGGAGCAACAAACCTGTTGTCAGTGTCTAGAAAATTCATAAACTGTGGTGCAAGAGAAATCAGTGCTTCCAAACTTGGGTGGAATTTGAGACAGCTAACTAACATCAGAAATATCCACAGTACAAATGCTAATTATGTAAGGAAGAATTTTAAGGAATTTTAAGGAATCTGCTTAAGATAGCGAGTATAAATGCTAATAAATTATGTGGTTGTATTGGTCTAGAAAGGAGATTCAACTGCAGAGGATCGTCCTCAGTTTCCAGGGTCGAGGGCCAAATGGACAGATCGGCTGGAATTTGTTAAACCAGATTTATATGATGGAATTCCAGTGTACCGGGTGATGGACAGACAAGGAAAAGTATTGCAACCCGATCAAGATCCTCAGGTGAAAACTTTTGTATAATTTCTTTCGTCTCTTTCTTAACTTAATAAGTATTTACCGTAAATATAAGTAAAATCCTTTGTACAGCTTTCAGAAGAAATTTTGGTAAAAATGTACAAAAGCATGACACTTTTAAACACAATGGATCGCATTCTCTACGAATCTCAAAGACAAGGAAGAATATCATTTTATATGACGAATTATGGCGAAGAAGGAACTCACATAGGCTCTGCTGCCGCTTTAAACCCCGAAGATCTTGTCTACGGACAGTACAGAGAAGCTGGGATTCTCATGTGGAGAGGATTTCCTCTAGACTCCTTTATGAACCAATGCTACGGAAATGAACTCGACTTGGGGAAAGGTCGACAAATGCCAGTGCATTATGGAACTAAAGAATTGAATTTTGTGACAATATCATCGCCTTTAGGCACACAAATGCCCCAAGGTAAGAATTTCATTTCCAAGCTCTTTTATAGGGATGCAATCCTCGTGTTCGTATAAAATCGATCAGATTTTAGTTGTTTAAACTTACATTGTGGAAAATTTATTACATTACAGTTAGGCTATTGTGAAATTTTCGGACTTGAAAATACTAAATTACCGTTTTCTTGTAAAATTTTCTCAAATGTAAATAAATACTCTTCTTTTTGCAGCTGTGGGCTCTGCTTATGCATTCAAAAGAGAGCAAAAGGGTAAATGTGTCATCTGCTATTTTGGAGAAGGAGCGGCTAGTGAAGGCGACGCTCATGCAGCGTTTAACTTTTCAGCAACATTGGAATGTCCCATTATATTTTTTTGGTGCGTACTTTATTGATTCCGAAACAATTCCCTAATACCTATAATACTTAGGCATACATTGATATATAAAACAAAAACATTTAACTATGATATGATAATTTGCCTAAAAAATAATGTAGCCGAAATAACGGGTATGCAATTTCGACCCCAACGAATGAGCAATACCGAGGGGACGGGATTGCAGCCAGAGGACCATCGTATGGAATTTACTCAATACGTGTGGACGGGAATGACACTCTTGCAGTTTATAATGCAACTAAAGCAGCGAGAGAAATTTCGGTGAAAGAGAATCGACCTGTACTTATCGAAGCAATGACATACCGAATAGGCCATCACAGCACTTCTGATGACAGCAGCGCTTACAGATCAGTTGATGAAGTTCGTTTCTGGGACTCCAACGACCATCCAATATCTCGGCTTCGAAATTACATGGTTAGCAATAACTGGTGGGATGATGCCAAAGAGCAAGATTGGAAAAAGAAATCAAAAACAAAGGTATACATAATTACTACTGGTTGGAATAATTAAAATTAAATTATTTAATTAGAATTTACATAAGTCATTTATAATTTGCCAATTTGTAATTATTTATTATGTGTCCTTGTTACAGGTTATGGAATCATTTGCCCGAGCAGAGAAAAAGTTAAAGCCTGACTGGAGATTAATGTTTACTGATGTGTTTGAAAAAATGACTCCAAACTTGAAAGAGCAGATGAAACAGATGGAAGATCACCTTGTGAAATATGGAGATCACTATCCTACTAAGAATTTTGCCAAGGACGATAGTCGTATTGAATGATATCTAAATCATATACTGCCCTCAATTGTTTTCATTGGAAAAAATCAAAAAATGAAAGGTTTTAATTATGAATTGCCACGATAATTTGCTAGTTAGATATCAAATTAGGTGACAGAAAGAAAACAATCTAGTATAGTATATTATGTCAAATCACAAGGATATCCTTGCCATAGCTGACATTAGTTAAGTGTTCATTTCATAGTCAGTATTGGAAACAAAACATGACAAATAGGGATTCCATATACTGGGTATTATTTTTGTGCAATTGACTGCAAACGCAGTACTAACGTTTTTGTTATGTTATGGTAGCTAAAGAGGAAATACATTTATTTTAATAGTTATATGATGTAACAATAAACCCTTTGATGAACAATTTGTTGCTTAAACTGATTAAAATATAATATTTACAGTAACAAACAAATATACGGTCAAGCGACATTTAGAATTCGCCTTTTATTATTTATTTATATTGTAATTAACATTTAATAATAATAACATTAAACTATAGACTGAGACTGACCAAGAAACAACTTTTAAAGTTTAAAAGTTGTTTAAACGTAATGTAGAATGTTCTACGCATCTTTGTCTCTGTCAGATTCTCGGGCGAAGGGGAATTTAATTTTACATTGGGGAAGCGCTTTAGAAAGAACGTTCAAACAATGCTTTCTGTCTTTCACTTCCAAGAAATCGTATAATAGAAGGTTTTCCAAGTTTCTATTAACAAAATTACCACAGTAGAGTGACTTATAGGAATGCAGCATCTCTTGAACTTCAAATGAAGAGTAAAAATATAATTAATGACAAACTTACGTTAGTTGTTTCAACGACAAGATTCCTTCGTCCGTCACATTGCCACATGAAGATATCTGTAGATCTTTGAGACAGCCTTTAATGTGGCCTAAACGTTCAATAGCATCATCTTCTAAATACCCACATTTGTGCAGGACAACCTTGCGAACATGTTTTAGACCTTCTAGAGATTTAAAAAAAGTAATGTCAGTTAACTACAAATCAAGGGCAGGAAAACTACAACCACAAAAAGCTAAGACAAACTACTATTAAATAATAAGACACTTGAATCGTACTCAAATGCGGAAATCCAATCTGCATGACAGCTGAATCTGTAGCATCTATTTCCAAAATGTTTAATGATCTGTAATTTCCAACAGGTAAAGCATTGTAATCCCTTAGCCACTCTTCACCTCTGTCCCATTTTACTCCTGCACCACATCTCAATAGCCATTCAGCACATGCCCTGTCCGGCCCCACTTCATCAATTCGGCTCTGGTCAACTCTTCCCTTGAAATAACAAAATGTCCATTAAGTCTATCTACAGTGGCAATCTGGCAATTACATGTATCGGTTACGGTCATTTTGTGCATTAAAACTAACCGATTGAATACAGAATTAAGCCATCCCCAGAGGTGCCTCTTCTGCCCACTGATGACACCGGCATTCAACGTTGGCCTAACCAGTTTACTCAAGAAGATGCCGGGAGATACATAGCGGTAAATCATGCCTAAATATTCCAAAAGTATCGATTATTTAGAGTTTACAGAGCATCAATGTTCATTTTAAAGCCGCCAAAAAAATGACAACAACGTTTTAGGGACTTGTCCAGCTTGTCACAGTTGTCCAGTCAAGTCTCCAGCAACCTTCAAATAACTTGCAGAAAGAATTGTTTCAAATTACGTACCCGCCCGCATCAGCTGAGAATGAATCAATTTGTGGTCTAGCGTCCTGAGATGGTGCAAAGCGTCACTTGACAACTACCCATTCGCTAAAGTGCTGCAACTGCAACTGTACTACCACGCGCGCAATTACACGCAGGGTGCTCTTGAATCCATTGAGCGCAATATTACTAAATTTTGTATGTGCAAGCACGCATTCATTTGCTCTTCGCTCTATTTTTTTGGAGCAGAAAAGGAAGAAAGAATTCATTTTTGGGGGTTGTTCTAGAGGTAAGCCAAATTTTGACACATCTATTAGTATAAATCTGAGCTTTAGAAATGATTTAGTTATTGAGAATAATGAGGAAATTGGTTTTTTGGGTGAATGGAAATGAATGGGAACTTTTGTTGGTGAGAAAAATATTTAAATAAGTATTTCATTTAATATGTAAAGGTTCACGTGTGTGTGAGGAAGAGAGCAAGCTTTGTCAGTTGTATTGTTTTTGTCGGTCATTGTGAGTTTGTGAGTGGTAACAGTGGTGTCGGTTCCATATCGGGTTGTCCGCTCTTTCATCTTTGTTCTTTTACTTTTGTACCAATGACCAAGTAGGATAATAATAATGAAAATTCTATGAATTTGTTAGTTACACGCTTACTTACAATTATTATTTATTGTATCACAATCAGTGACTTAAATTATAAAACAATAAATAATTTATTGATTCCCTTACATTCATTTGAATGTAATGTTAATTAAATTGTAAATGGATTTAATACATACATTTGCTTAACTTTTAACAGATGAGATGAGAATATCCGAAGCTATTTTGTCTATGGAAAATGGATTTACTCAAGGATATTAGCTAAAATCAGGGAAATTGTAGCAAAAGTAAGTCGTCTTTATCTATTAACATGTTAGGTTGGCAATGTTTGGCTGTTGCTTTGTGATTGTTTTGATAGATGTGATTGTGACACGTAATTTTTTTGAATGGATATTGTTATGTGTTATGTATGCATTATATGGACATGTTAGGAATCTGTATAACGGTATATCCAAGAAAAAACGGAATTATGTTCTTTCATGAACAATCGTTTAAATTTTCAATTTAAAATAATAGTAACGTAACAAATTTTAATTGATTTAGGAACGAAAAGAGCAGACTTTACTTGAAAATTCAGCTTCCGTCAACCTTTGATCCTAGGGGTTATGTTCCGAATGTAATAAAATTGTACGAAAATTGGCATTCAAAAGAGCCATTGCAGCAGTAGACGATTCCAAAAAAGTCAGTTTCAGATATCCTTAATATTGCTACCATTGGTAAGTAATTTGTAATTTATATTATAATAATGTAATAACTGATGGCTTTGCAATGATGATTTTGTTACCGGTGTCTAGGCTTCTGACCTATATGATTTGTGTATTAAAATAACTGATGATGCCATTAAAATCAAGTCTTTTAAAAATGTCTGCGTGAAAACATTTTACACAATTTTCATTTTTTGTCATTTAGTGAAGCAACTGATCTGATCTATTAAAATGCCTGTGGCCCACGGGGATGACGAAAAGGATGAGGGGAAGAAGTTAGCTGAAGAAGCTAAAGAAGAAGCCAATGCTGCCTTTAAAAGTAAAGCTATGAAAGTCATTAAAGTGTGAGAACCCAAGCCAAAATGTGTAAAGTCGGGAAAATGTTTTCACGCAGAGTATGAAACTGTATGAGTTCGCTTTGTAAATACATTGTCTAGGTAGGCTTTTTACCAACCGCCAACACTCAACGAAGAACATTTTCGGAAAAAATTACTTTTCACACACACCGAATACACCCGGATGAAAATGGCTCATTTCAAATTTAAGATTTAGAGCTAATTTAACAGTAATTAATTTTGTTGCCCCATTTGGTCAATTTCAAAAAACAACATACAATTTCATACTCCACCATGAAAACGATTTCCCGACTTCACACATATCTTGGTTCTTACTTCTTACTCTAAATTATTAGAAAGGGTAGCATAATGTGTCACTTAATACATAATAATATGTGGTATACACGACTAAAAGGATTAGATTGTTTATGATGAAAATGATTTTGGTGTCCAGGCTTCTGAGCCCCATGATTGGATTTAAATTTTGGTGAATTCTGAAGCAAACTTATGTTTGCAGTAAAAATGCCAATGTACTCATTTTTATTTCTCTAATGCTATTTAAATTCATTAATATAGATCAAGACTACGAAGCAGCCATTGAATTGTATACAAAGGCTATTGAATTATTTCCTTCAGCTGTCTACTACGCTAATCGAAGTATTAGCTACTTAAGAACGGAGTGTGTTGGATATGCCTTGACCGATGCTTCAAAGGCCATCGAATTGGACAAGACATATGTCAAAGGCTATTATCGTCGTGCAGCAGCTTACATGTCTATGGGGAAGTTTAAACCAGCCCTTAAAGATTTTGAAGCAGTAAGTTTTGCTAATCGCAACAATTTACAATTTTTGGGGGAGTATCATACTGTCACCCTAAACCCTTGTTTTCATTCGGGAGTAACACGCTTTTTTACTTTTACCTTGAAATTATTTTATAGGTTGTACAAGCAAGACCTAATGACAAAGACGCTAAAATTAAATGTTCCGAGTGTAATAAAATTGTACGAAAATTGGCTTTTGAAAGAGCCATTGCTGTAGACGATTCCAAAAAGTCAATTGCGGATAGCATTAATATTGATACCATTGGTAAGCAATTTGTAATTTATATGATCTAATACTATGAACTGATATGGCCTTGTAATTTGTAATGATGAATTTGTTACCGGTGTCTAGGCTTCTGACCTATATGATTTGTGTATTAAAATAACTGATGATGCCATTAAAATCCAGTCTTGTAAAAATGTTTGTGTGAAAAAAACATTTTACATAATTTTCATTTTTTGTAATCCTGTAGTGGTAGAAAGCAATTATACCGGTCCTGTGCTCCCAGAAGGGAACATAACAGCTGCTTTTATGGAGGAATTAATGGAGTGGTATAAATCTCAAAAGATTCTTCATCGCAAATTCGCCTACAAAGTAAGTGATTAATAGCTTATTAATTAGTCTGTCCGTTTTAAATATTAAAAACCTGTACAAATAATAACTAATTATAACCAATTTATCCATTTTTCAGATTCTCTTAGACATTAAACAGTATTTAATGGGACAACCAACGTTAGTTGATGTAACCATTCCAGATGATAGAGAATTTACTGTTTGTGGAGATATACATGGCCAGTTTTATGATTTAATGAACATATTTAAAATAAATGGAATGCCTTCTGAAACCAATCCTTATGTAAGATATTTGATTAAACACAACGAATTAAATACTGAAATGAAAAAAGACACTAATGATATTGACATTATTTTAGCTATTCAATGGAGATTTCGTTGATCGAGGTTCATTTTCTGTTGAGTGCATATTTACATTGTTTGGTTTCAAATTATTGTATCCTAACCATTTTTTCTTGGCCCGAGGTATTTTACTAATCTCTTCAATATTAACTATAACTATAATTTGCAGAAGGATTATTTTTAAGTGAGAGAATTCTTTGTATATATTCAGGAAATCATGAAAGTCAAAATATGAATCAAATGTATGGATTTGACGGGGAAGTCAAAGCTAAGTACAATGCTCAAACAGCTGAGTTCTTCACAGAAGTTTACAACTGGTTACCTCTTGCTCATTGCCTAAATAACAGAGTTCTTGTAAGTAACATTGTTGTAATAAAAAAATGTTTCATTTCCGTAAGGTACATTATATTACATTAAATAATTTACTCGTAGGTTATGCACGGAGGTTTATTTTCAACTGACGACGTTTCCCTGGATGACATTAGGGGAATAGACAGAAATCGTCAGCCTCCAGATGAAGGACTAATGTGCGAGCTACTTTGGTCTGATCCACAACCTCAGTATGGTCGAGCGCCATCAAAACGAGGAGTAGGCATTCAGTTTGGTCCTGATGTTACAGAAAAGTTTGTTAAAAAGAACAAACTAGATTATATTATTCGTAGCCATGAAGGTACCCAGATAAAAATTAGTTGTTGTATGACATACTGCATTGGCTTGTGAAACCACTACTAAGACTTTGTTTTTGTATGTTATATCAGTTAAACCGGAAGGTTATAAAGTGACTCACGATGGAAAGTGTATCACGGTGTTCTCTGCGCCTAATTACTGGTTAGCCAATATACATTTTCGCCTAATTGTAAAAATACAACATTATACATGAACAGGAACACAGTTCATATTGTAGTTAAATCTAATCTGGTATTTTTTCTACGTAGTGATACTATTGGGAATAAAGGAGCCATAATTAGATTGAAAGGAGATCAAATGTCACCCAAATTCACAACTTATGACGCCGTGGTAAGTGTTCCATACCAATTTGGCAGTTTGTACTGAGTACATATATTATTTCGTCAATTTCATTAGTAACATATTGATTTTTTTCTTTCTAGCCTCATCCTCCAATAAAACCGATGCAATATGCCAATTCCATCCTATCTATGATGTGCTAACCCTTCATGTCGCGTTAATTTTGCATGCATTATTAAGACCCTAGTTATCATGTACCCTGTTTATATCGAATTATGTAATAATTGGCATTTTTCAATAACAAATGCATTTAATGAGAAGCATTAAAACTTAGTCAAAGTATACATTTTAATTTAAATCAAATTGTCGTGTTTAAGTCATTTAATTATTTATTAGATATGTTCATCTCAGTTGCACATTCTTGTTAAAACACATTAAACATACTTTTTCCTGTTATAGTTCCGTTATCTTTCACAATGACTTACATGATGCAAGTCATGCATGTATTTATGTGACACCCGAACCCGATGTCTTAAAACCTGTCCGGGTATTCAGACAACAGGGATCTCAATAAATTGCCGCATTATACATAAATACTTTGAATTGAATACTATTGCATGCACACAAATGATGAATGAGATATAATATTTTTACTTTATGGGCATAATAGGAATTATAATTTTGCCAGTGCTTCGGAAATTAATTCGACGATGGTTCCATGAAGAGAATTCCTGTTCGAAATGTCCACCTTTAAATTGGAAATACACATTATCTCATTGATAATATTTATTACGGATCCCTAAAGCCTAAACATCAGTAAAGAGGAGTATTTATGTTAACATAATGTAATAAAGAAGATATATGTATGGCAATGGCAAGTGGCGAATGAAACTCTCTAATGAGCAATGTTTTTAAGGCACCTTGGAGCAATGATTAATGATCTAATTTTGACGTAATTTTGCGCTTACTGTAAAGATCTTTACTTCAGGGTGAGTGCGAATTTCTTCCACAAATTCAATTGGTCGTCCTTTCTTAATTGGTATAGTCGCCAAAATTACATGTGTAGGACATTTAAATGCCTTTGTGACAGCTTGTTTGAATGAGCCACTAAATAATTCCATTTTGCCGATTTCATCAACGACAAGAACTCCTTTACTGGACTTTAAAATGATAAAACACAATTGTTAATTTACATTTATTTGTATTTGAATTGAATCATGGAACAATCCCTTCTAAATGCATTATGAAAACAGTAAGAAAAGAACAAAGTTTACCAAATCTTGGAGCTCAGGAATAGCTAATCGTTCAAATTGAGCTATCTCTACTCCATACTGCCCAACTCGACTACCACTAGTGGAACTGTGGGTTGCAAATTGTCTTTTTAATTTAAATACGTTATTTCTACTTTTTGGTTCTTTGCATGAATTATATTAATGTAGCTGCTGTAGTGCCTAGAGATTATGGTTTAATTGGTATCGCTTTCGGTTTTGACAGGAAAACGATTAGATAGAAAATAGTAAAGTATTTAGACACTTTAGATTGAAGCTTAATACAATTTAGAATTTGATCAGCAGGTCAGGAACAAAGATAAAAAATGGGTAGAATAATTATTTCGAATTTGCATGTAAACCTTTTGCATCCATTAATACGAAATATCCACCTGCGTCGCTTCGCATGTAGGTGGGGGACTCGGGGACTACATACTATACACACACAACGTTTTTCATAAAATCAAAACGAATAATAAAGGTAGTTACACAAGTTGACGAGGTACATGAATATTTATAAAACTGGAATGTTACCTTATACTTGCCAACTGGGCATTTTGTCCTGCAACGGTGATAATTTTGAAACCAATCCTCTTCTTATCTGGGCTGCGTTGCTCTTCAGTGTAAAACCCTTTAATGTTAACATTTTGTTTCTGTAAACTGCTAATTATTTGCTTCACTAAAGTTGTTTTCCCCACACCTTTAAACAGAAAATTGACCAAAATTCATCACAGGCATATAAATATGAGTATAGGTAATCAATGGAAAGAATACACTAAGTGCAAAGTGCAACGAACCTGGAGGTCCTGTAAGGACAATATGCTGAGGAGACATCTTCAGATCTTAATACCTGATCAGAGATAAGAAAAGTAGATTTCAGGAATACACATTCACCTTAATCTATATGTACTTGACTCCAACTTATTTTCTCCGAAACGAAATTTGTCCAGTCCTCGCTTGTGCATGAAAATCATGTAAATGTGTACATAGAATATGGATGGAATGGATATGAAAATGTACACCCGGTTGTGCCTACTTTAAACCATATACATGCATACTTGAATTCAGACCAAGGAGGTTTCATTTCAAATTGTAAAATTTTGAATTCGATTCGCTCTCAACTTTTTAAAACGTCTTTTTCATACGAAATTAGAGTTCACAAAATTGGCTGAAAAAGGCATCGAAAGAAAATGCTATGCTTTAAATTGAAGTTTTCATATGAAATATTATGATAGGTGAAGGTAGCAACATCAACCTTTGTTTGGTGTATTTTACATGAAAAACTAGCAGTGATGAAAATGTTATGATGGTCAAAATATTAATGACATGTGCACACTCTCAAAGGTGTCGCCCCAATGACTGCGTTCGTGCATTTTTCATGGCTTATTTGTATGAAAAACCATTATTCATCCCCTATAATACGCAAGAAAACGGATTGATGATTGATGTTTTGAGGCCGTAAGGCATCTTGCCTGATATTTCTTTCAGATTTTCTTCTGTTCTTCATGTGTAAAAGAGTGTAAGGTAATCATTTCCACGGTCGTGGTCGTCGTGGTCTCTGGTTTTGGATTGTTTGCTTGTAGAGGTGGTCGTTCATCGTTTGTAGTAGTTTGAGATCATTATTTGCCAAACAGCACTGATCACTGATCAGTGAACACAGAAATCAGAGAAATTCTATTCATCAAATAAATGTGCTGGTAAGATTTTCATTTCATATTGTCTTATATCTTAAAGCCCAGAGGGTAGGCTTACAATAGCAGGAGTAATCAGTTTCTAAAATAGCTAGGATGTAGGATGAGCCTGAGTGGGTCACTATTCAATCTGGCTCTGGTTGCACAAATTGTATTCTCGATTTTTGTTGACCACGCAAATTCTTATTAGGTATTTATTTAGACGAGTGTCTTGTCTTAAGGAATTATAATTATCCTGGACCTTAACCCTATACTCTAGGATCTAGGTTAGTAACTTTCGAAATTAAGACTAGGCTGCTGGGGCTGGGTTCCTCTGTTCCGGTCCATTATCCCACCCTACCCTACAGCCTTGTAAACGAAAGTCAATGCCTTCGATTTCACAGGCGACTTTTTGCTACACCGTTAACCGTTAGTCGTTAGTCAGTCGCATTTAATTTACGTAAACATAGATAAGATTATATATAATAAGCAAAGCATTATCTTATTAGAAAGTAAATTGCAGTGGTTAACTATAGGATTAGTAAAATTACCTATAATGATAAAGCAGAAGATTTTGTATGGAATTTAATAGAATTTTGGTTTCACTCGTCATAATGCATATCTGTCAAATTGCCTTTGGACTATGGAACCGAATGATAGTGATCTCAGTAATCAAAAATACTTAGTAATTATGTATTCCAATTTAACATCAATAAACCATGCATGGTATAAATCAGGGTTTCCTTTTGTCATTTATTGGCATGTGCTTGTGTTTTTACGTGTATATAAATAGATTAATAATAGAACCACAAAATTCTCATTAAAGTGAATTATTAATGAGCTTCGGTCTCTTATGGAATCTGGAATCATTATAAGCAAGCCATTTATTGCAGTAACGCTAACGTCAGCTTATTCATGCTTTGCTATTAATATTTTTTATCGTAAATCAAGGCTTTAACCATATTAGATCATGCACAGTCGGTTTTTGTCCACGCAGATAGCTGATATGTGGTCCTATATATTGGTTAACTAGGTACAGTTCGTGTACTTATCCGTAATAATGATATATTTTATGATATGGTCGTTGGTAAATGAATAATTTTGAAATTTACAGTTATCCCGTCGACGGAAAAAGGAAGAACAGACCGTTATTATGATGACTGCAACTGCAGTCATTGCTTATTGAAAAGTGAAGATAAAAATCCATATGCTGAAACAATTAGTTTCAAAATTCTGCTGAAGATCTGATCAGAATCGTGGTGAGTTTATAGTTTTAATTTACTTTATTATTTCCATTTTATAATTCTTTTAAATCTGATTTCATATGCATTTATCCTATGGCCAGAATGAGTACAGTTGCATAATTTTTTGATCAAGTACTTACGTTTATAAAAGTGGATAAATGGTTTCAGCTGTCAATACCTATGTATAGTACACACTACCAATCATACCGTTTTTACATACTTATCTATTGAGCAAATTACAAAAATGCAGCACATCAAAAAACAAGTTTTATGCAAAATATTATTTTATAAGTATATAGGATAATCTGCAGACCTGTACTATGAATATGTGGATGTTAATAGCTGATGCTCGTTCCCACTTTTACTGAGTGTAAATTATTTGTTGAAATCTTGATTGCTATTCAATGACATAGTTGTCAGTAATACTATTCAGTAATACTAAATACTATTCAGTTTTTATTTGAAAAGTAGCAATGCATTTTGCATTACAATATCACAATACTGTAGTTAAATATTATTGTCTGTACTCAAGAATACGATCATTTTCATCTGACTTAAGTACAGCTCTCATAAAAGTGAATAGTGAATCATGTATTTGTATTCTGGTGTGTATGCGTTAAATATAGAGATAGTATTGTATTTTACATGGATGATATTCAAGTTCAAGTAGTGCATTATATAGTGCATTGGTGTGAGAGTTTTTTGGTATGATACTTTTTTGGTATAACTCTCTTCTGTTCCCTGGAGTGAATACAATTATATAATAGGATCCAAGATCCAAGTTTTATGCTCTGAGAGAGATACCTATATGCATATAGGTATTTTGTTTTATACGCAGAGTATAATCAAATACGAGGAATAATATATTAGCAACCGAATTGTAGGAGATGTGATATATAATTCAGATATATGTAGTTAGTGCATGTAGTATTATGTAGACTCGTACATGTACGTAACGTATTATTTATACTAAAGGAGTATATAGAGTTTGACAGCTTGACAAGAGGATCCCATAACCACATAAGTTGCTGTTGCTACACATGTTCATGTGTATAGGTGTACCTAAAACCTAAGCCTGGTATCTGCAGTTAAATGTTTAGAACTTCAAGGTCAGTGTCGACCGGAGGAAGAAGGAGACAGGCTAGCGATCGGCAGAAATTGGAAACAGAACTGACTAGCAAGAGCAGAATACCATAAGCTAGAGAAAAGTGAAGTTGGATGGAAGTAAGTGAAGTTCCGTGCCGGCCGACAGTCTCATTCTCAATATGTCCAACACAACTACATCCTATCCAATATTATCACTGCTATCAGCACCGTATAAGGCCGATTTGTAATTGTTCGAAGCTGCAGTTGTCACTTCCCAAAAATGTCTAATTGAATATTCAACCCTGATATTGACACTGACACAACTAGCTCTACCCTAAACTGCTTAAAATTCACTTCAGCCCAGCTTCTGTAAATATTCTTCACTATATGTTCAATTAACTTAATCAGTGGTGCTCTGATCTTCATCTACTTCTAATCTGTGATACTAGTGCAACAATATATTTTCAAAGTTTTACTAATATATTTAAATAACCGATACAATAATTAGCAAGCGCTTCTCCATAGTTATACATACACTATACTTCAAAGCTCCAATTGATATACTACGTCAAAGGAACTCATAGAACTGTGCACTTGTCGATTATATTCTATTTTGTACATGAGTCAAAGAAAACACTAATATTCTTTTCACTTACACTAATATATATGCACAGAATACTATATTATCTTTACACTAAAGAACCCTATAATATATCAGTTAATTTATTCTATTGTAACTGTAACGTTGACGTTCACTCACAAAATGTAAAGAGGGTGAAGTTCACAGCAGAAATATTTTTTGCAAAATTGATCGATTCATAGCATTGGCTACACATTTACCCTTCGTTCTCACAATCAAATTCAGTTTGTAAGCATGAAGTAATATCTGTCTCACCACATCCCACTTATAATAATGTTATGAGACTATGGAAAATTATTTTCTGTCAACGCCTTTCTATAAGAGCCAATAGTACAACTTTTAGTATGCGTGCCCAGTGCATTGTTGGATCTTTGATAATAGTGGAGAATTATGCTAAAGATATCCAATCCTCTTTGGATAGCTAGTATATGCCACACAATTCAATACCTCTATATTATACTTATTATACCTTGACAATTTATTTCGAAACGGAATTACCAATAATGGATGTGCAAGTCTAATCTATCCAGACACTACATAAAGTTATTATTTATCACATTACCTACAACAGTGTGATTAATGTTCAGAACACTTGCATCTCGCAAGTGTATGCTAAAGATATATATATGAAAACTATAGAAGACAGTTTACCTTAGGAATGCAAGATGTTTCCAGGAGACCATGGAATCTTGGAAACTGGACCCTGCAAAGAAGGAGTAGTTAATCGTACCAGAATTGAATGAAATTACTAAATCTAACTTTTATCAGCCCTCCCACCGACTTTATTCTACCCTTCTATCCAATCAACCATGGATACTTGGAATTCTCCAGATCACTTGGTAAATTTTTCTAATTTATTGGCTTACAATTTTTGTTGGAAGGATGCAAGTGACAATAAGTTGCATCACTGAGCGCTACGCAAGTTCAAGGTCAATGTGCATGTATATAGAATGTATTAGTACATGGAAAACCGATATGCTGCACTCTGTAGTATGGCAAATGTACACCATGGAACCATACCATACATTTTGTATTATTTGTATTACATACCAAAGAATTGAGTAGAGAATTTAAACATGTATTCCTTATATGGAATCATTCTGTCCAGAGTTAAGTATAGCTGGTACATATTGGCATACACTTTAATACTCGTTCATAATATGTATTTAAATAGTTTAAAACTGTTTTAATCTGACTGATTTGAAGCTAACATTAAAGGTAACTATAAGTGCTCAGCTACAGAGGATGGCAAATTTTGTTGCTATCTGTGCACCTAATATTTGCATATCTACTTGTTGTGTATCTTTACTAGATTTGTATATTATTTGGCTTAGGAAGTTACAATATAATTACTATAATAATATTAGTATTATCATGCCTCTACAATTTACTTGTGACTTTTCCTATCCTAACTAATAGTATACTTTTTCACAAAATAGTATTCATCTTACTCTGCTTGTAGTAATATTAAATGTAAATGAATACATTTCGTATAATGGTCATGTTACTTAGTATGTT